>CM053246.1:44749291-45007767 GCA_028583405.1 Pogonophryne albipinna
ATCCTGGACCCACTCTGTCTGTCACGGGTAACATTTACACTGGGTTTATAACAATGACTGAGTTATAACAATTCATTTCTTAATTTGAACTTCTTGCAAATAGTTTATGTTTATATGTATGTATGAACATAATGAGTGTTGTTTATTCTAGGTTATTCAGATCTCCAGGTGCAGGTGAGCAGATCAGGATCGTCTACTCTCCTTCAGTGTCTCAGCAGTTGTCCACCTGGTCAAACTTCCTACATCTGGTCTAAGAACAGACAGGAAGTGAAGGAAGACACATCTCCTCATGCAGACTTCAGATACGGTTCAGCAGACAGTTATTCCTGTGCTCTGAAGGGACTTGAGGACTTCCCCTCTCCGTCAGTGTGTGAGTTTACTCAAAGTCTTCCACTCACATAATAACATTAACATACAGTATAACATTATATCATCAATGCACTCATGTATCTATTTACCCACCAGAGGTCTCCAGCAGACATGGCAGTGTGCAAAGACACTGAACCAGGGCTCTAGGTTTTCTGTCTGATTTTAAAATAGGTAACATATAATCTTGCTACGAAGGATGCTACTAGAAAGAAGAATAAAGGAGAATTATGAAGGAAACTTCTTCCATGAATAAAAGATTAGCACTTTCCCTCAAAGTGCATTAAAATATCTTCCTCTGTGGAATGAAATGTGAAATGTGTTCATGTTATCTCCTCCAGATGCTCCAAGCTTTAACATGTGTTGCGTTGTGTTTGTGAGAAACGGTTCCTGCTTCGTGCCTCTGGACATTTGCAAGTTTTCATTATATCCACCCTTCCATGTTAATAACTTTAAACACTTCTCCTCCAGATGCTCCAAAGCCTCCCTCTGTGTCCGTGAGTCCCTCTGCTGAGATAGAGGAGGGCAGTTCAGTGACTCTGACCTGTAGCAGTGATGCTAACCCAGCAGCTAACTACACCTGGTACAAGGGAGACTCTCCAAAAGCTTCAGGACAGGTCTTCACCATCACTGACTTCAGAGCTGAACACAGAGGGAGTTATTCCTGTGGAGCCCAGAACAAGTTAGGTCGTCGTTACTCTAACTTTCATCAGATTGGTGTTGGAACAGGTAAGTTCTCTACATTCATCTCCTACCAGTGTGTTTCAGTCACATCATCTGCATGGTACTCTTAATGTTATTCTCTGATCAGGGATAGGGTTCATAATGTTTGCTTTAGATTCAAAATAAAAGTAAAGCCTTTATATTTTTGTGAAGTATTTACCACTTATTGGGACATTAGATGGAACTACTGTTTGGAGATGATATTGTCCTTTTCATTAGACCTTGACCATCAGTGTGTGTGCAACTGATGACACGTTAGTAGCAGTGGCGACGGGTCATTAGGGGCAGGAGGCACAGCCCCACCTAGTGTCAGCAGAAAGTATTAAAAATAATGATTACAAAAAATGCAAAAAATAAATAAGAAAATATATAAAATATATTTTAAGATCATGTTTAATCATCTGATTCGTCTGTACATTGCTGTTTTAGTATGTGTTCTTCTAATTAGTGTCTACAGTGTGTGCAAAACCATAGACTGTATATATAAAGGACAAAACCCGATCATGCCCCTCCCTCTCACTGTCTAGGTGAACGGTGACTGTAAAAACTACACTGCGCATGCTCAGAGTATTTTCCTATTTAATGTGTGTGGCAAAAAAATAATGACCATAGGGGCACTGAGCTGCCATCCCCACCATACGCCATCTCACATCATTCAGAGCTGATTGGCTGTAAGTATGTGTGCCGCGAAAAGTGTGGTGTGTGAAGAGCAGGTGAAGAGGAGGAGAGAGATGCGTCCTAAAATCCGGTAGTAAGCTGCGCATGGCTTCCCTCGACAAAAAAGCAATGAGATTTCTCCATAGGATTTTAGAAAATAGCTCAAAATAAGATCTGAGGGAAACGTAGCTGTTAGATAAATGCACGTTTTGTTCAGCCGGATAATATCCACATGTCTACCGTACTTTTATCATTTTCTAATCATAAATCCATCATTTAGATTTATGATAGACTTTTGAAACTACAAGAAGATAAGGAGGACTTTTACAAAAAATTAAGAGAGATTTTTGTCCAGAAGGATAGGCCAATGGACTTCATCTTCAAGTCAAGGTAAGACCACCATGTTATTGAAAATGGGATCTTACTAAGAGAGAACAATTCAATATTTAAATGATACAATTACATTTTTTTGGTATCCTTCTGTTGAACTGTCTGTTTAAAATTAATTGAAGCATCAGACTAAAGAGGCTTTTGAAAATAATATTATATTTTGATTTAGGTCCAAATATAATATTTGTAAACCTGAAGAGTCAGAGCCTCACCAGCCATGAACCTCATTGCACGTCACTGCAGAAGCTCATATATAGACATCTAAGTTTGTTGTGCCCCACCACTTTTGTACATATAAAAAGGCCACTGGTTAGTAGTAATGCAGCTCTACTTGTTTTGGGGACCATTGTTCAACAACATGCTTTTATTCATAATTTCTCAAACTTTTGTGCATCTCATTTGAAATATCTTTTCCAGCCAAGCTTCCTTGACCAGTGCAAACCATGTTTGTGTCTTTTTTTCACTTATTTATCTGTAATTTCAGCTACGTTTTTAAGCACAATTACGCCAAATCAGGCCCTTGTTGGATTTAATTTCTAATTACTATTAGATCTGGCCCTCCGGTATATTGCACCTTCACTCCATCCTGAGGGTCTCCTCAGCTCAGAGCCTGAGCCCAAACATTGATGACCTTGCACCCAAGATGAGATGCCAAGTATCTGAACTAGCATCACAGAGCAGCACACTGAGTTTAATGGATGCTTCCTTCTGCTCTTTCTCTCTCACGACAACAGGGCATGTTTGGTTTCTCTGTGAGGGAAATAGTTTTGTTGAAGCTGTTGTTGGCCTGTGGAAAAATGTACTCATAAGAAATGACTCTGGAAAAGCTGCAGATAGAGCCATAAGAAATGAATGCAACTGATTATTTAATGTTGTTTTTAAAGGCAATCATTGAAGCTTTGTTAGTTCCAGGTTTAATCTGTGCAATAAGTTCATTTCAATAAGTTCTGCAATAAACATTGAACCAGTCCGGCCCTCGACTAGTACCCATTTTTGAATTTGTTTGACACCCCTGCTGTAGCCAATCAGCGTCCTCAAAAATAATACCAGAGCGGCGATTATTTTATCGCCCCAAGTAAGCAACTGCTACGCAGCTGGACGCCGGCCAGGAGGTGAGGAAACACAAGGAGGAGGGGGATAAAAACAGGCACATTTCATCCCAAATAATGAAGTTTTGTGGGGCTTTTGAGCTGGCTTTGCGTGGGCATGACGAGACTCTTCAGTCAACCCTGGCACTTTCAGGGGGTTGGTGGGTTTAGTTTCCTGCACACTGAGCTGGAGGAGCACCTGGAGACCGCCTCCCGTCAAAGACCTACACCACATTGATTTTAAGAATAAGAATAATTAGTTTGTTTCATCCCTTTGTTAAAAATCCCATATTTTGCACATCATCTTTTTATATACCCTGCTTACTTTTGAAGTAAACATTTTCTTTTAATTATTGAGCGTTCTTGTATTTTCATGTGTATGTATAGTTATGTAACTAAGTTGGGGTATAGGTATGTATATACATATTTTATATATATTGTATATCCTTTATCTTACTTTATACCTCGGGACTGTGGGAAACAGTATTTCAATCTTTCTGTGTGTACAAATATATTTTGAGATTCACAATAAAGTTGAGTTTGACTTGATTAGAGAAACACCGCTGTGTTACCTGTGTGTTCTCTGTTGATCTCCGTTTCTCAGGAGGATCATGGAAGCTAGCTGCTGCTGTAACAATCCCTGTTGTTCTCCTGGCTGTCATTTCTCTCTCTGTCTTCCTGTGGATCCGGTGAGCAGATCTGATCATCTTAATCATTGTTTGTTAAATCATTGAAAGTCTGTTTGTCTGGTGTCAAACATTTGATCTTCTTTTTCTTCATAAACTCTCCTGACCAGAAGAAAGAGGGCTTCTAGAGACTCGTCTGAGCCTGAAGAGAGAGCGGACACCAGGGAAGAGGTGAGAGTAGATGCTTACGTAATTCATCTAGTACAAAAGAAAACATGTCACACTCAATGTATAAAGATGGTAGTCTTTAAGTGCTTATAGAACATTGATCTGAGAAAAGGACCTCTTGCTGCTCTTTTTACATCCTTCTATAAAAAGTTAATTTCTGTCTCAATCTCTTTGATTCTCCTCTTAGACGTGAGAACATTCCAAGTTCATCCAGAGGTTTTCCTATCTGTTATCCTTTCATCTGTTCTGTCATACAGCAGCATGTTGATGAAGCAGGGATATGTTTCCATCATTACCACGGCTGCTGTTGCTTTGGCCTTTTCTGTCCTGGGTCCATTCCTCTGTAAATGAAATACCTATGAATGTAAACATGTGTAACTGAAAGTGTTTTCCTCCCT
Source organism: Pogonophryne albipinna (assembly GCA_028583405.1). Lineage (NCBI taxonomy): Eukaryota > Metazoa > Chordata > Actinopteri > Perciformes > Artedidraconidae > Pogonophryne > Pogonophryne albipinna. The sequence continues at coordinate 44,753,768 of CM053246.1, forward strand.
GCAGTGTGTACCTGATCAGCCGGAGCAGCAGGATGACCTTCAGCATGCCAGCGTTCACTTCTCCAACAGCCGGGCGGACCCTCTTTACTCCAACATGAGAGCAGCTCGGCCCCTCGGACACACGGAGCAGCAGGAAGTACCGGAGTACGCTGCCGTCAAGTTCAGCAGTGCAATGATATATGAACAATGTATGAACAATATATGAACAATGTTCCTGTGTGAGCAGATCCTCACACAGGAACATTGTTCATATATCATTTAATTCCTTTTGCATTATTATTATCATTAAAATCTCATCATGTATCTCTCAGGACCAGAGGGCAGGACTCTGGAGAGGATCCAGCTGCATTTTACAGCACGGTCAACAAATCCCACTGAACACAGCAGCCGTTGCATTTGAAGGATGGTACTTATGTTCTTTTACGATCACATTTCTATTTCCACAGGGTAATGTGGATTTATTAAATACATGTCTCAGGGTGGACCTCTCCAAGAATGAGGCGATGACTTTTCAGCCTAGTTTTTATTAATCTGAATGGCTCAAATTTAAAGATTTTGTTAAGTATATCACAACTTAATTACTGAATTGTAAATATTTCTTGTGTAACATGATTTTTGCCGCAATTTTTTTTAGAAAATGTAGAGATGTTGCAACAAGGGATCTGATCCCTAACTGCTGGCTTGATGGAAAATGTAGATATTACTAAAGAGGTATAATTTACTGATACAAACCAATTTCCATTGTTTTGTACATTTATCTACTTTATTCAAATAATATTTCTTTACAATGTTCTTCTTCTTGTATACACTGAAATATCAACAACTACTCGTTGGATTAATTCCAAACTCCTAAATACATTTAGCTTTTGAAAAGCACATTGGGATATTGGAGAGGAACATGCGTTTGCTGATGTAGTTGCAGTTTCATTCTGCTGCCACTAGGTTTCAGTAAAGAGCCGTATTTCATTGATGGAAAACCATTACCAAGAGCCTGTAAAGTAAATGTCTCTTTGGTTTGTGTACAGTGGCGTTTTCTCCTGGAGGCCAAGGGCCCCTGTTTTTTTGGATTGTAGTTATAATTGTAATAAATAAATAAAAACACTTCGTTTAGTTTCGGTAATTCTTCTGTGCTGTGTGTTGCTGCCATCGCTCCCCCATTCTCATTGAGTATTTTACTACTCTGTTTTTAAGAGTGAAACAGCGCCCCTCTGGATGTTATGGTGAAGCAGTAGATTGCACTCTCTGTTGGAGAGGAGGCTAGCCGAAATGTTATCTCTCTAGGGCTCTGCTCTTGGTGAAAAGAAATGGAGGGATTGACCAATCAGATGAGGCTCACGTCATGCCCCTGCCAACCTGTGATTGGTTAGGGCCATGGCAAGGGAAGCCAGAGGCGGCTGGCTTCCCTTGCCTCACAATCCAATCAAATCGCATCAACTTCAGTTCGTACTGTAACTGTCATCACCGCCCTTAGAAAGTAGCAAGCAACTGAAGCATGTGCAATTATGTTGGGTGGAGATTTGGAGTATTTCATCAAAAATAATTTTACTTTTTTCTAAACTTCCGCTACAGCAGCAACTAAAAACTAAATCTGATGACAGGCCGATGCCCAAACTGGAGCTGTGTACAGAGAGGGAAAAAGCCTGATAAGTCAACATCCCCCACTTTCATCACTTACAGCGCCCATCGTACAGGGCAAATGCAAAATGTTGCCGGGCCGGGGTGCAAAGGGTGTTTACTTTATTCAATTATTAATGTAAATGTATTAGATCAAGCGCAGAAAATTAGGCAGAATAAAAATACAAAATCATATTAATTTTTTTTAAATAATTTGTTTTTTCTCCCAGCGCAGCGCCCCTCCAGATCTGGCGCCCTAGACGACCACCTAGTTCGCCGACACACACACACACACACACACCAACCTTACATTTTGGGGTTTTACGCAATATATAGTTTCATTTATCTCACACACGTGTTGTGTTGACGTACAGTTTGCTCACAGTTTATTTATATCACCCTCACCCCACTTTTGACCTTTTTTTGAAAACATTTATAACATGTTGAAAGTGTGTAGGTGTTGAACTGCTTCCTGTTTTCTAAACTGTCCTCCAGTCACATGAATGTCAAACTGTTGACAGATGCACATTTCTTACACAGTCTAATAACAAAACCAAAAGGCCCTGGTTTCATCCAGATCAATCTCAAAACCTTTTTTGGAGAACGTCCTGATTTTATGATGTTACGCAGCTGTTTTGTAAATGAAAATAGAACCATTAACTTGCAGCTTGTTGTAGAATCGGAGGATGAAATATTATAATATATTTATTCTTGTCACACAGCACATCGTGACATTTGGTCTCTGCTTTTAACCCATCCTAGTTCTTATTTTGGATATTTTATTATCAAGAATAGCATTTAACATTTTATTTTGCAACATAATATTTATATACGGACAAACATGTTTATTTAAATAACGGTGATGTCTAAATCATAAAAATAATGAAATAATATATCTGCCCAATCACTGAAAATAAATATAAAATAAATAATTTGGGGGGCACCAAATCATAATCTCGCCTAGGGCACCAACATGTCTAGGGCCGGCCCTGGCAGCGCCCCTCCAGATCTGGTGCCCTAGGCGACCTCCTAGTTCGCCAGTGCCAAGGGCTGTGTGTGTGTGTGTGTGTGTGTGTGTGTGTGTGTGTGTGTGTGTGTGTGTGTGTGTGTGTGTGTGTGTGTGTGTGTGTGTGTGTGTGTGTGAAGAAGTTAACTTTATTCCCTTACAGTTACATAAGACAAAGTGTGTGTGTGTGTGTGTGTGTGTGTGTGTGTGTGTGTGTGTGTGTGTGTGTGTGTGTGTGTGTGTGTGTGTGTGTGGTTGCATCAGGCTGCTCTCCATATGATTTAGAGTCACGGATGGTTTTCATGACGGTGAGTGTTCAGTTCCTCTTTTCTCCTCTCTCACACACACACACACACACACACACACACACACACACACACACACACACACACACACACACTCACTCACTCACTCACTCACTCACTCACTCACTCACTCACTCACACACACACACACATACACACACACTCCAGCATCCAGTGTTCAGAGAGCATGAAGCTCATCACAGAGGATATCATCACGGCCGTCAGGTAAAAACTGATTATCTTTTGTAATTAATCTCTAATTGAGATGGAACTAATTGAAATGATTGATCCGTCTCCCTCGGGTTGATTATGTTGTTTGTGTAGATAAGGTTTAGTTACTTTCAAAATGATCTGTTATAAGAAATACGTGGTTTAAAGAGGCAGCATTTCTCCTATAAAGGACAAATCATTTCACACTACCGTTCTGGGTTAAAGTAAAACATTTTAACTGATTTCAAATGTAATACTTTTCTTCTGAATTAAGGGTTAACTGGTTCTAAAGACAAATTGTAACACCTTTTGACTCAAGTTTGTAATTTGGGATATTGAGCTTTACAAATATAGTTGCCTTGATTTTTTTTTTTTTGTGTGTGTTGTTTTAGTTGTTTTCCATGTCTTTGAGTTTATTTTTGTTTCCTTGTTGTGTCTTTTTGTAGTCATGTTCAGTCTCTTGTTGTCATTTTGTGGTTATTTTGAGTTTCTTTGTAGTTGTTTGGCATCACGTTGTAGTCATTATGTGTCTCTTTTAAGTTTTTAAACTATTTTTGCATCTCATTGAACTTGTTTTAAAGTTGATGAAAATATGATAGGCTACAAGGTAATAGAAATAAGAAATAATTCTGAGAAAAATTGGAAATTTGAGAGAATTCTAAAATCCGAGAAATATTGAAAATACTGAGCAAAAATAAATATTTCTGAGAAAAAATAAAAAATTCTAAGAAAAGTAAAAAAAAAACCTGAAACAAGTTCGTAATTTGGGAATTGAGCAATCTAAATATTGTTGCCTTGTTTTTTCCATCTCTTGTTGTTATTTTGTGTCTTTTTTTAGGTTATTTAGAGTTGTTTTTAGTTGTTCTCTTTGTAGTCAAAATGTGTCTCTTTTAAGTTGTTTATTTATTATAGTTATTTTCTGTGTCTTTTTAGCAGTTCAGTGTTCATCTATGTTCATTTTCATCTTTTTAGTCTTTTTGTATCTTGTTATAGCGGTTTTCTGTATATTTGTAGTCTTTAAGTGTATCATAGTGTAATACTTTTCTTCTGAATTGGAGCTTAACTTAAGACAGATTGTAAAACCCTTTGATGCAAGTTCAGAATTTGGGATATTGAGCTTTATTATTTAGTTGCCTGGACATTGTGAGGAGAATCTCCTGGAAGCAACCAGGAAATTGCAAAAATAGACATTCAACTTGGTGGTTAGTGTCCAATTACTGGTAATTCTGAGAAAATATGACAAGTTCTGAGAAAATATTAATATTACACATTTCTGAGAAAATATTACAAATTCTAACTAAAGTAAAAACTGAGAACATTTTGAAGTCTGAGAAAAAAATTTTTTCTGAGAAATAGTGACAATTCTGAGAAAATTCAAATTTCTGAGAAATAGCAAAGGTTCTGAGAAAAAGTAAAAATGTTAGAAAATATTGAAATTCTGAGAAAAGTCAAAATTCTCGAAAACCCATTTAGTTTGTCCAAATGGAGTTTGCAGGATTCAGCCTCTCTCACTTTCCTGTTTCCTCAGATCCTCCTCCTGCAGACAGGTGTTAAGCTCCGCCCTCCTCCACCTGTGGGATGTGTTCTCAGCTCCTGCTCCTCAGGGCAGAAACCTTCTCACGCTGCTGGTTCTCTGCTTCAGCCTCGCCCTGCTGACCGGCCTCCTGATGCTCCTCTGGCTCTCAGACTCCCTCAGATACTCCTCACAAACCTGCCTGCTGACCTCCAGCATCTACAGGTCTGAATTAATGTCTTAGAAACCTGCCTGCTGACCTCCAGCATCTACAGGTCTGAATTAATGCCTCAGAAACCTGCCTGCTGACCTCCAGCATCTACAGGTCTGAATTAATGTCTTAGAAACCTGCCTGCTGACCTCCAGCATCTACAGGTCTGAATTAATGCCTCAGAAACCTGCCTGCTGACCTCCAGCATTTACAGGTCTGAATTAATGCCTCAGAAACCTGCCTGCTGACCTCCAGCATCTACAGGTCTGAATTAATGTCTTAGAAACCTGCCTGCTGACCTCCAGCATCTACAGGTCTGAATTAATCCATCAGAAACCTGCCTGCTGACCTCCAGCATCTACAGGTCTGAATTAATGCCTCAGAAACCTGCCTGCTGACCTCCAGCAGGTCTGAATTCTGAGAAAAAATATTAGAAAATATAAAAAATTCTAAGAAAAGAGTAACAATTCAGAGAAAACAAATAAAATTCAGAGAAAACATTTGAAAAAATTAAGTCAAAAATTAAGTCAAAAATCTGAGAAAAGAGTACAAATTCTAAGAAAAAAATTCTGAGCACATTTGTGGAAATTAAAAATTTGAAATTCTGAGAAAAAGTCAAAAATCTGATGAAAAGTAATAATTCGGAAAAAGGCAAAACTGAGGAAAAGTCTAAACATTGAGAAAAGTCAGAAATCTGTAATACATTTTTATCATAAGTAAAAAGTAAAAACAATTGTTGGAGTTCTGAATTCTGACTTTCTTAATGCCTCTTTATTTCCATCTCACAACAGCTGCTCTTTCTCCTCTCCTCACAGCGTGTCCTACTTCCTGCTGAAAAAATGTAAACAATTCTGAGAAAATATAAAAAATTCTTAGAAAAGTCAACATTCAGAGAAAACAAACAAAATTCAGAGAATAAGTCAAAATTCAGAACTCTAAACATTTGAAAACAAATATCTTAGAAAATTCACCATTCATAGAAAATATAAAAAGATTGCAAGAAAAGTCAAAATTCTGAAAAAAAAGTCAAAATTCGTAGAAAAGTCAACATTTTGAGAAAAAATTAGAAATGTTGATAAAAAGAGTACAAAATCTAAGAAAACAATTCTGAGAAAGTTTGGAAAAATTTGAAATTCTGAGGAAAAAGTAAAAAATCTGATGAAAAGTAATAATTCGGAAAAAAGTCAAAACTGAGAAAAAGTCTAAACATTGAGAAAAGTCAGAAATCTGTAATACATTTTTATCAGAAGTAAAAAGTAAAACAATTTTTTGGAGTTCTGAAGTCTGACTTTCTTAATGCCTCTTTATTTCCAGCTTACAACAGCTGCTCTTTCTCCTCTCCTCGTGTCCTACTTCCTGCTGAAAAAATTCTTAGAAAAGTAATTTTTTTTAGAAAATATATAAAATTATAATAAAGTAACAATTCTGAGAAAAAGGTCAAAATTCTTAGAAAATGAAAACAATTCCTAGAAGACTCAAAATGCTAAATTCGGAGAAAAAGTCTAAACATTGAAAACAGTCAGAAATCTGTGAAAACTTTTTTCTCAGAAGTAAAAAAGTAAAACAAATGTTTAGAGTTCTGAATTCTGACTTTCTTTATTTCCTAGTGTTGAAATCTGCTCTTTCTCGTGTCCTCTCCTCACAGCGTGTCCATCTTCCTGCTGTCCTCCCTGATCCCCCCCCTGCGGTGCGTCCTCACCCTCTCCCTCCCGACCGTCTGCACCCGACAGGGCCGAAAGCTCCTCCTCACGGCCTCCGTCATGATCCTGGTCCTCAACGTGATCCCAAACATCTCCTCCAACGTAGGCTCCGTCGCTCGAATCCTAAAGTGCACGGCCGAGGGTTTCACCAGGACTCTTCTGAACTCCTCTGAACCTCTGAATGCAGCCAAGAAAGACCTGGTTCTGGAGACCATTAAAGTCCGGAGGGAGGATTTGAGCCTCGTGACCAACCTGAGAAAGTTGGATCACTTCACTCACGTTGATTTGTCGGCAGTTAAAAGCAGGTTCGGGAAAATTATCGTCATTTTTTGTCTTGTTTAAGTTGTTGTCCATGTCTTTGTAGTCTTTACGTTATCTTTGTTGCCATGTTGTGTCTTTTTTGTAGTGATGTGTTGTCTATTTGAAGTTGTTTTATGTGATTTTGTAGCCTTTTTGTATCTCTTTGTAGTCATCATGTGTCTCTGTGTAGTCATCATTTGTCTCTGTGTAGTCATTATGTGTCTCTTTGTAGTCATCATGTGTCTCTGTGTAGTCATCATGTGTCTCTGTGTAGTCATTATGTGTCTCTTTGTAGTCATCGTGTGTCTCTGTGTAGTCATCGTGTGTCTCTTTGTAGTAATCATGTGTCTCTGTGTAGTCATTATGTGTCTCTTTGTAGTCATCATGTGTCTCTGTGTAGTCATCGTGTGTCTCTGTGTAGTCATCGTGTGTCTCTTTGTAGTCATCGTGTGTCTCTTTGTAGTCATCGTGTGTCTCTGTGTAGTCATTGTGTGTCTCTGTGTAGTCATCGTGTGTCTCTGTGTAGTCATCGTGTGTCTCTGTGTAGTCATCGTGTGTCTCTGTGTAGTCATCGTGTGTCTCTGTGTAGTCAAAGTGTGTCTCTGTGTAGTCGTCGTGTGTCTCTGTGTAGTCGTCGTGTGTCTCTGTGTAGTCATTATGTGTCTCTGTGTAGTCATCCTGTGTCTCTTTGTAGTCATCGTGTGTCTCTTTGTAGTCATCGTGTGTCTCTGTGTAGTCATCGTGTGTCTCTGTGTAGTCATCGTGTGTCTCTGTGTAGTCATCGTGTGTCTCTGTGTAGTCATCGTGTGTCTCTTTGTAGTCATCGTGTGTCTCTGTGTAGTCATCGTGTGTCTCTTTGTAGTCATCGTGTGTCTCTTTGTAGTCATCGTGTGTCTCTGTGTAGTCATTGTGTGTCTCTGTGTAGTCATCGTGTGTCTCTTTGTAGTCATCGTGTGTCTCTGTGTAGTCATCGTGTGTCTCTGTGTAGTCATCGTGTGTCTCTTTGTAGTCATCATGTGTCTCTGTGTAGTCATCGTGTGTCTCTGTGTAGTCATCGTGTGTCTCTTTGTAGTCATCGTGTGTCTCTTTGTAGTCATCGTGTGTCTCTGTGTAGTCATTGTGTGTCTCTGTGTAGTCATCGTGTGTCTCTGTGTAGTCATCGTGTGTCTCTGTGTAGTCATCGTGTGTCTCTGTGTAGTCATCGTGTGTCTCTGTGTAGTCAAAGTGTGTCTCTGTGTAGTCGTCGTGTGTCTCTGTGTAGTCGTCGTGTGTCTCTGTGTAGTCATTATGTGTCTCTGTGTAGTCATCCTGTGTCTCTTTGTAGTCATTGTGTGTCTCTGTGTAGTCATCGTGTGTCTCTGTGTAGTCATCGTGTGTCTCTGTGTAGTCATCGTGTGTCTCTGTGTAGTCATCGTGTGTCTCTGTGTAGTCATCGTGTGTCTCTTTGTAGTCATCGTGTGTCTCTTTGTAGTCGTCGTGTGTCTCTTTGTAGTCATCATGTGTCTCTTTGTAGTCATCATGTGTCTCTGTGTAGTCATCATGTGTCTCTTTGTAGTCATCATGTGTCTCTTTGTAGTCATCATGTGTCTCTGTGTAGTCATCATGTGTCTCTTTGTAGTCATCATGTGTCTCTGTGTAGTCATCATGTGTCTCTTTGTAGTCATCATGTGTCTCTTTGTAGTCATCATGTGTCTCTGTGTAGTCATCATGTGTCTCTGTGTAGTCATTATGTGTCTCTGTGTAGTCATCATGTGTCTCTTTGTAGTCATCATGTGTCTCTTTGTAGTCATTATGTGTCTCTTTGTAGTCATCATGTGTCTCTTTGTAGTCATCATGTGTCTCTGTGTAGTCATTATGTGTCTCTGTGTAGTCATCATGTGTCTCTTTGTAGTCATCATGTGTCTCTGTGTAGTCCTCATGTGTCTCTGTGTAGTCATCATGTGTCTCTGTGTAGTCATCATGTGTCTCTTTGTAGTCATCATGTGTCTCTGTGTAGTCGTCGTGTGTCTCTGTGTAGTCGTCGTGTGTCTCTTTGTAGTCGTCGTGTGTCTCTTTGTAGTCGTCGTGTGTCTCTGTGTAGTCGTCGTGTGTCTCTGTGTAGTCATCGTGTGTCTCTTTTTAGTCATCATGTGTCTCTGTGTAGTCATCATGTGTCTCTGTGTAGTCATCATGTGTCTCTGTGTAGTCATCATGTGTCTCTTTGTAGTCATCATGTGTCTCTGTGTAGTCATTATGTGTCTCTTTGTCGTCATCGTGTGTCTCTGTGTAGTCATCGTGTGTCTCTGTGTAGTCATCGTGTGTCTCTGTGTAGTCATCGTGTGTCTCTTTGTAGTCATCGTGTGTCTCTGTGTAGTCATCATGTGTCTCTGTGTAGTCATCATTTGTCTCTTTTTAGTCATCATGTGTCTCTGTGTAGTCATCATGTGTCTCTTTTTAGTCATCATGTGTCTCTTTTTAGTCATCATGTGTCTCTGTGTAGTCATCATGTGTCTCTGTGTAGTCATCATGTGTCTCTTTGTAGTCATTATGTGTCTCTTTGTAGTCATTGTGTGTCTCTGTGTAGTCATCGTGTGTCTCTGTGTAGTCATTATGTGTCTCTGTGTAGTCATCATGTGTCTCTTTGTAGTCATTATGTGTCTCTTTGTAGTCATTATGTGTCTCTGTGTAGTCATCATGTGTCTCTGTGTAGTCATCATGTGTCTCTGTGTAGTCATCATGTGTCTCTGTGTAGTCATCATGTGTCTCTTTGTAGTCATTATGTGTCTCTTTTAGGTTCGGGCAGATCATCGCGCAGATAGAGGGCGACTTCTCCCACGCCAGAAACACTCTGAAACACTACAAGCTGCTGTCGAACCGCGTTCTCGCCGCCATGTTTGTCGCCGCGCTGATATTTGAATCTGCTCGTTACCTGAAGTCTTACCTGGGATCCGTTCAGTTCGATAATGAACACGTCTCTAAGGAGGACGAGGCAGAACGTAAAGGTTGTCCCACGAGCTGCAGGATGAGCGGTCAGGAGTTCACTTCCTGCTTCCTGTCTCTGCTCGTGGTCACGTTGTATTTCATGGCGATAACGTTGGTGGTCGCTCTGGATCACGTCGTGTTTCTGATCGTTCAGGCCGCGATGCCGTGGATCCTGGAGTTCCCACCGACGACGGCCAGCATCAGTGTCGATTATAAGGTAAAACGTGGTTATTAACATCGATTTAGAGTCATTTTGTAACTCTGAATAATCATTTTGTTTTTGCTTGTTGTCTTCAAGTGTCTTGTTGAAGTTGTTTTCCATGTCTTTGTAGTCTTTTAGTTTATTTTTGTGGTCATTTTCTGTCTCTTGTTGTTATTTTTTGTCTTTTTGAGGTTATTTTGAGTTTGTTTGTAGTTGTTTAGCAACTCTTTGTAGTCATTATGTGTCTCTTTGTTGTAATTGTGTTTATATTAAGAGTCTTTTTTGTTTTTGTTTGTTGTCTTCAAGTGTCTTTGTTGTCTTCAAGTGTCTTTGTTGTCTTTGTGTCCCTGTATAAAAGCATCAGCTAAATGAAATGTAATGTTTAAGGTTTTTTTTGGTCGTCATTTTGTGTCTTTTTGAAGTTGTTTTGAATCTATTTTATGTTATTTTATGTATTTTTGCATCTCGTTATAGTTGTTTTCTGTGTCTTTTTAGTAGTTCAGAGTGTTGTTGTAGTTATTTTGTATCTTTTTGTCGTCAATCTGTGTCTTTTAGTAAAAATGTCCTGTCTATATGAAGTGGTTTTCTGTGATTTTGTAGCCTTTTTTTTAATCTTTTTGTAGTCATGTTGTTTCTTTTGAGGTCATTATGTGTCTCTTTGAAGTTATTTTATGTATTTTTGCATCTCATTTTAGTTGTTTTCTGTGTCTATTTAGTAGTTCAGTATGTCTCTATGTTAATTTAGCATATTCTTTTGTCTTTTTGGATCTTGTTATAGTGGTTTTCTGTATGTTTGTAGTCTTTAAATGTATCGTTGTGGTGTTTTAGTTTCTTTCTCTTTAGTGTCTTTTTATAGACATTTTCAGTCTCTTTGTAGTTATTGTTCTTGTGATCGTTTTCTATCCATTTATGTTCATTTTCTGTCATTTTTCATCTTGTTGAAGTCAGTTTGGGACTTTCTGAACTCATTATGTTTCTCTGTGTCTTTCTGGGTCACTTTGTAGTGGTTTTGCATATTTTTGATCATTATTGTCTGTCTGTATTCTTTTACTGTCTGTAGTTATTTATATTCTATACATCTTAGCAGTCATTTTGCATCTCTTTAAGACATTTTGTGACTTTGTTGTGGTCGAGTGTCTCTGAATGTTGTGTATATAGGTTTCTTTGTGGTTGTGTTGTTGTTTGTTGTGTCTTTGCCTGTTCTGAGTCCATCCACAGCTGCAGTATCTTCTTCCTCGTTATTTGAACTCTCTCTTGTTTCTTTTCTAACCTCCTGGCAGGTGAAATGGTTCCCTCCGGCCCTCTGCCTGATCCCAGAGTTGTGCTTCAGTCGGGAGCTCACACACTTCCACAGAGACTACAGCTGGACCTTTGACCCCGAGCCCTCCCTGTGCGAGGCGTCCGTCGCCCCCCCCAGCCCGGGCGTCTCCCTGCTGCTCGGCTTCCTCTGGATCCTCAGCTACCTCCTCGTCTTCATCGAGGTCTACGCCCGCCGGCTGAGAAGGAACATCTCAGCGTCCTTCTTCAGAGAGCAGGAGGAGAGGAGGAGGGAATACCGGAGGGAGAAGGAAGTCCAAGAGGCGCAGAGAAAACAGAAACATGTCACGTCTGTTCTGGTTCGGTGAAAGAGTGACACATACATGCTTTTGTTTCCCTGTAAATGTTCCTCTTTGATATCAGACATCTCTCTGCCTGTACACACAAACTGAAAGATTGACAATAAAGTTGACTTTGACTTTTGACACTTACAACTTTGTCTTGCACTTTGTTTTGTTTCTTTTCTGTCTCTTTTAAGATCAGAGGTACTTTATTGATCCCAAGGTTTGACATGTTTGCGTTGCAGCAGCATCAAAAACAACAAAACAAACCAAGGCGTTACACGTCACTTCTGTTCTTCGGTGAAAGAGTGACAAATTCACGCTTTTGTTTCCCTGTAAATGTTCCTCTTTAAAATCTGATATTCAGTTTCTTCTCCTTCAACGTTCTCTTGTTTCTTTTCTGTCTCTATTGTGACAACAGATAAGCTAACATAAGAGGTTGCAGCTGCATAAAAAACAACAAAACAATACAAGGCATTGGACATAATAATAAATTATATTTCTATAGCGCTTTTCTTGAACCCAAAGACGCTTCACATTATGAGGGAGGGTAGACAAACAAGGACAGGCAAAAACAACGAAAACAACAAAACAGAAAAAGCAGTCAGGAGGAAGTTGGTTGAGAGAGGGGGGGCTTATGGATATACAGAGTTGAAGAGGTGGGTTTTTGAGGCGGGACTGGAACAGGGTGAGGGACTAAGGGTGTTTCTCAATGTCGAGTACGCTTGCTTGGTAGCACATGTCTTCCGAGTCACTTGCTTCAGAAGCGAGGCAAGAATCCTTCCTGGCATTCGGAAAACGAAGAGTGGAACAGGCTAGCAAGTGTGCAGGTGTGCGTCATATGAGAGGTCCCGCCTTACATTTTCCGCCACAGATTTGGGGAAATTGGTCAGTGCGCAAAGCATTGTGGGGATTTTAAGGACGCGAAGTCTACTCATGTGCAGCCTCGAAATTACCCCCAAACCAGCCTCGGTGGAATTCCAAGTATGCTGGAGATTGGACCGGTCCTGCTGCGCCACTTGATGACGTAGCATCCTTGAAATATTGGCTTGGAAGCCAGTTTCCTGGAGATTGAGAAACGGCCAGAGAAACACCCTCAGACTCACGGAGGTCTTGAGGGAGGGAGCTCCAGAGCTTCGGCCTTGGGGATGGAAAGCAAACCGGCTGAGGTGGATCTGAGGGTCCGGGGGGGATGGTAGAGGATGAGGAGGTCAGTGAGGTAGGGGGGGGGGGGGCTTTGTAAGTGAGGACCAGGAGTTTGTACACAAGTAGAAATTAAGGAGTGGAAATAAACAATACTAGAAATTAAACATCTCAAAATAGAATTAAAACAGCATTAAAAAGTAGAAAATATACAGCAGACCGTGAAGATACAACATCTATCAACTCTGACTATAAAACACTATTGAAGGCTTTAGACACGATATGAAGCAGGATGTTTATACATTATTTACATCGTGCGCTATTTGTATGGTTTTAGGTTTTCTACCCTTCTGTTCTGACTCTCAGCCATTTTGTGATAACCTTGACGCTGTGGTTACAGGATGCAGAGAAGAGGCTGCAGACCTTCACACACCCAGGCTGTAGGACTGATTGTTTCAGGCTGTGCATCACATGTGTTATCTTTATGATAAGTGTAGAAACTATAGATCGACAGATGAAACATCCTGCGTATCGACACCTTTCTGCAGGCGAGCCTCACACTGAAACCTGATGGGCTTTTATAGATGTAACATCGGCTCAATATGCCTCGACAGAAACACACCTGCTTAACTGTATATAAATATATATATGTTTGCACACACAAAGCTGCATGGAATCCAGGTCATTATGAATTACTGCACTTTATTCTTTATTCTCACCTAAGTGCGTCTGCTGTATTTGTTGTCGTATGTTGTGATGTTTTTGTTTTGATGGCACCTTTTAAAAAGGGAGAAGCTTTTCTTTCTTTCATTGTACATATAATGACTTTAAATGATTCTATTCTACAATGCAGAAGGGGCAAAGCCTCCTAATGTAAGGATACAAACAAACCATTATAAAGAAGTTGTTTATCTTAGCGTGTATGAAATGTGTTGTGATATCATCCGTGTTGTTGTTGTTGTTGTGTATGTGTTGTGTTATGTGTTGACCTGCAGGAAATTTGTAAACGGCTATAATCTGGTACGAAGCATCTTATATCTTTGAGATTTATGTTTCTTTTTGAACTGATAACTAAACCAATAAGCGATTTCTTTATTTTTTTATTCTGCTAATTCATCCAAAAAAAGTATAACTCATACACAGCGATGAACACAATGAGTAGAAGCGGGAGGGCTGAAGCTCTGCTTGTGGGAAGTAGCCCTCCCGTGAATCACCCTAACACAACATCGGCATTATTGCATCAAAAACGTATAGAAATTAGAAATGAAGGAAACTGGAGAGAAAATAAATAAAAGTTAGTGCAAGAAAAGAATTAATGCATATAAGAAACATAAGTAGATAAAATATGACGAGATGCATCCCTAGATACAGCCTCATAGAACCATTCCCATATCTTTAGGCTCCTGTTGTTGGACGTCTTCTAACACCACGGCATGATGGAGGTCCCCTGTGATACTGTTTCTCATCCATATAGACAGGTCTCAGATCCAGAGCCTGTAAGGAAACTAGACATAGGGTCATGTTCTGCACGTCTCAGAAGCAGTTTTTTTAAATGGAAAATACTATGTATAAATATATATTATGTACACATGTACTTGGCAAATGGATGATAATAATAATATAAGCATATAAACATTGTGAACACTTATTTTCAAGTGACTTTTTTTACATTCATATGTTCGCACATACACAACATATACATAAGCACCGTATGTTCAGGTGTATAAGTACATACATATTATCTTAATAACAAAATAATTGAGAACAAGAAGCTGTTTTTCCTCATGTAATAAAACCCTGCTGTCTGTTCTGATACGTCCGGCCCACTAGAGGGCGCTCTGGAGCTTTGCACAGAAGGACGTCTGAATAAATCAAATCCAATCATTCACAAGTTTAATGTAATCATTGCACTCTTTCTAAAAAAAAAAAAGTCTGCAAAAGTCCTTTTTGATCAGCGCTTGAAACTCCCATGAGCCTCGGGAGTATATCTTTAAACACGGTCTCTGAGTAATAATAGAAAAACCTCTTTATCTTCTATTTTTAATCCTGACTTTGTGTCCACGCCTCTCCGCCTCGCAGCCTCGCAGCTGAAGAAGGAGAGACAGGAGCTGTACATTATGCATGTGTTTCTGTTTCAATGCATCAGCTCACTAATGCATGCACGGCTCAGCGTGTTGTTGTTCCAAACGCAGCGATCTGAATCATTCATTAGAGTCCAAATGCTAATTAATAAAGTGTAGCCTCTAACAGTCCTAATATCCAAGAAGCTTTAAAACACTGAGCTTAATGTTTACAAAGAGTGAACACATTCAACTCAATGAAGAAACTAAAGCAAATAACAATATACATTTTATGGAATTGTGTTTGATGCCAAATTATGTAAAAATAAATAAATAATAATCTAGATATCAGGACCCTAATATTGAGCCACCTTTACCCTCTGATCTCAAAGTAACTGTAGAATACATTGAATATTTTCCTGGTGCTCAAAGAGGCTGTAAATGCAAGTAGAGAGAACATTGATGCATCATTTCTTTTATCTTCACAGTATATTTTCTACTTTTTGATGCTGTTGTTTCTGGTATTGTTTATTTCTACTCTTTCATTTCTACTCATGTGCATGCCTTGTTTTGTTTTGTTGTTTTTTCGCTGCTGCAACGCAAACATGTCCCAATTTGGGATCAATAAAGTATCTCATATCTTATCTTATGCTCCACTGTACAGACTGGACTCCTCATTGTTTGAATAAGACTCAGTGGACGGTTGCTTTTTGTTTTACAGCATCTGCAGCGTGAAAAGTGAAAGCTTTTCTGTGCATTAGACTCTGAAGGTGAATGGGGTAAAACAAAAGACTCACAGATATCACTATGAAACGTTCCCACTTCATTACTGACATTAACTCAACCATGTTTTGTATTACAAGTTCTCTGACAGGTTATGTTTAAATATGCTAATGAGGCATTCTGTTATTAAATATGAGCTCATTTGCATGCATTTCCATCACAGAAAAGCGATCATTTGATAACGCAGGTCTTGTTTCATGTTGTTCAGATATTAGTCAAAGGTATATCTCTTTGTATTGCTCCATAAATCAGAAAATACTGCCATAAAAATGTATTTTCTGCACAAAAGCTCTGAGATTGTGTACGTTTGATAAACTGGGACATTAAGGACATGTGTGGTCGATAAAAGCTCCGAAAAAGTAGAAGAATTGTGAATGTTGACGTCTTTAAATGTCTGTTATGGCAGAATCCTTATTACAGCGTATTTCTGGCATATTCATTAAGGTCACATGGTAAGCCATATGATGTGTGTTACTGAGCTGGCTCACACACAGTTAGAGAGACAATGGTCCTTCTGAATTATCAATAGATGTGTTCATTTGAAGTGAGCTGACACCGAGGGCAGAGGAAGTTCAGAGAAGGCCTCAGGTTATAAAAACACTTAACCTTTGTTGAAATACAAGTATAGCTTTCAGAGACATTTGTGTAGCAGGCTGCATGATCAAATGTTTGTGCGTTAAACATGCTTAGGGAACATGTGTGTGTGTGCTCATTGCAGTGGCTATATGCTGTATGATTGTTGTTGGGGGGCATGTCCGCGATTGGCTGCTGATGTTACTCCAGATTATTATTGTTGTTGCGCAACTGAATAATAATTCATCTCAACCAACGTCTGTGTTTGTGTTTTATTTAGCTCTCTCTGTGTTAAGGTTGGTGAGCCATACATTGCACTAACATGTCCTCATGTAGTTCTCCCCAGAATCCAAGTCTCAGAGATGTTTGCTAAACTTTAATATGCACATTTAAGAAGCTGCATGTCTAACTAAATGATGTTTGTTGCACAAAAAGGCTCCACTTTGTATTTATTGCTATTTCAATCCAGCGGCTATCTGTGTCGAGGCTGATGTGTTGAATTGCCGGTTCTCCGCTCTGTCCTCGCAGTGATTACAGGGTTTACAGCCCGGCCTCGTGATGAAGAGGAGGGGGGATTGATTTTTAAGTTGGTGTGTGTGAGGCGGTGTGTTGCAGGGAGGATTGGATAGTGTGTGTGAGGCGGTGTGTTGCAGGGAGGATGGGATAGTGTGTGTGAGGCGGTGTGTTGCAAGGAGGATGGGATAGTGTGTGTGAGGCGGTGTGTTGCAGGGAGGATTGGATAGTGTGTGTGAGGCGGTGTGTTGCAGGGAGGATGGGATAGTGTGTGTGAGGCGGTGTGTTGCAGGGAGGATGGGATAGTGTGTGTGAGGCGGTGTGTTGCAGGGAGGATGGGATAGTGTGTGTGAGGCGGTGTGTTGCAGGGAGGATGGGATAGTGTGTGTGAGGCGGTGTGTTGCAGGGAGGATGGGATAGTGTGTGTGAGGCGGTGTGTTGCAGGGAGGATGGGATAGTGTGTGTGAGGCGGTGTGTTGCAGGGAGGATGGGATAGTGTGTGTGAGGCGGTGTGTTGCAGGGAGGATGGGATAGTGTGTGTGAGGAGAGAGGGAGAGATGAGGAGGATGATTTCACCTGAGAGCTGCCTCCTGCAATCCATGGTGAGCTGCATGTTTATTATACACGTCTATCTTCTTTACCAGACTGAAATAAGATAAGATAAGAATTAATTTATTGATCCTAATTTGGGAAATGTTTGTGTTGCAGCATAAAAAGACATGGCATTGTACAATACAAATGAAAAAGACTAGAAATAAACAAGAAGGTATAAAATATACATGTTGAAAAGTTATGATATACATAAGTGTGTGAGGGGTGGAATAATACATATGAAACTGAATATATAAATGTAAAATCGGTAATGTTGGTTTTAGAGCAGTATGTATTTATCGATGTTAAAAAAAGGGACGGTTAGTCTGACTTTTTTCTGCAAATCAACAATCTTTTTTTATAAAAGCATCAGATGATGTCATAAAGTGCACCTTATTCGTCTCAGAGGACAAACAGGGCTTCACTTTTTCCATTTCACAGTCAATTAGATATTATTACATTACATTGCATTGAGCTGACGCTTTTATCCAAAGCGACTCACAATCAGTGCGTTCGACCAATAAGATACAACCTTGAAGAAAACAGAATCATAAGTACATCAGGTTTCATAGAGCCAAACATTTCAAGTGCTACTCAACTGGCTATAGGTAAGCCAGTCATTTATTAGTATATAAGTGCTTTGTTAATATGTAAGTGCTTAGTTAGTATATAAGTCCTTTGTTAGTATATAAGTCCTTTGTTAGTATATAAGTCCTTTGTTAGTATGCAAGTGCTTTTTTTTCTTTTTTTCATTGTATTGCTCGAAGTGGAGTCGAAAGAGAAATCTTTACAGATTTAAAATCCTGAGCAGTCGCGCAGGTTCTGATCCATTGTGAACCGTCATTGCTTCTGTTCTGCGTTTCCTTAATTCCTTAATAATTAATTTAACTAAAATCACTTTATTCCAGATTTATTATCCTTTCCCAGAAATATGAAATGCTTGTTAAACCAGACTTTCCATTTTAACACGTTTACGGCCCATTTCAAGGTGTATTTTGCTATTTTAATGCTGTATTATGTTTTATCATTTATTTATAGCGCAGGTTGTGGTTTCATGATGCAAAAAGCTGTGTGTTGTTCCTTCGCAGCACATATTAAAGCCTGACTAGGGACAAGATTTAAAATATATCTGTACAGACTCTTATCAGTTGTATGCTCTTATTTAATCTAAAGACTACACATTAAGCCCCATAGCCCCCGCCGGGCAGGGGCTATGGGCTTTTTTGTTTTCACGAAACTGTGCCTCAGGGCTTCTTAACATTTAATTAAGTATGAATGTGTCATAAACACTTAACGGGACGAAACTCAGCTAACTGACGATACGAGCCATTTTTACCGAAACAAAACACAAGCCTCACAAGAAGCGTCTAAATGAGCCCTGAGCGAAAGCACGCTAATGCTACTTTCAGTCATCACTAGCAAAAACGATTTTATTTTATACTTCATACTATCTGCACAAACGACATATCATCTGAAAGCTGAGATTCCACAGATTCCATTGGTATAAGTCTCATCACTGCACGGCCAGAACTCACTGAGCTAGCAGCCAGAACAGAGCAAGAAAACAACATCCGTTTTTAAAACCATAACAATAATTACGTCTTACCTTTGCTGTTTTGTGATCAAAAGTTGTGTTCCAGGGAATAAAAACACTGCTCAAGGTTAATCCAATGTCTCTGTGTCACTTTAAAATTATTACTGATAATCTATCCTTACATATTTGTCAAAAACCCTCAAAAACTGAGATTTCATATGCATGCTTGTGAGAGCTACAACCCAGCTTCCGGTTGCATGCATTCACCAATGGGTAATGCTTAGATGGATTTTAGGAACTTCCCCTCGATTCTATTGGCTCTAACGGTTCAAAACAAGTCTCAATCATCAAAATCGACCGAGGGGGGCCAGAGATATGGAAAATCCACCCAAATGACCCCAGAAGTGGTTTTTTTTTTCTAAATCGGTCTAAAAAGATCAAATGTCACTTGTTTTGCATCAATCTTGATACAGGGTACTTATTATATGTTATAGTTTGGATTCCTAAAGCTTTTAGTCTCCGATCCCATCATGCAAGGGTGGTTTTCACTATAAGTAATGGTTTCTTTTTGACGGAAACTATCATTTACATTTTTGTTACTATGTTCAATCTAAATTTACTTTAAAATAAAAAATATTAATTCTGACTGTTCTACATCCAACTCACAGGTTTATCATTGCTTTGAGACAAAAGATTATTAATTTATCCCTTTTAGAAGATATGGTCATTTGTTCTGGGAATGTCATTTTCGAGCCTGAGACCTGAAAAACAGGCTCGGGGCTCAACAGGTTGTTATTAATTAAATGATTTCTTACAGTGTGAATCTTAACAAAATGTTGAGTATAACTACGTTTTTAATATTAATAAGTATTACTCTTATTATTTTAAATGTTCAATATTTTTGTTATGATTGAGATTAGATAAGAAATGGATAATTTCTGTTATATCTGCAATAGTGGGTTTTGACCACTTGGGGGCAGTGGAAACAAGATGTGAACACAGCATTGACAATACATCTGAGTTGATTTTTAGCAAATCAGAGCATATCTGTGTAATCGAGGTCCCGCCCCTATAAATCCAACCGAGCCAATCACAAGCTGAGCATGACTTGTTAGCATTAGCCACCTAGCTGCTACGTTAGCACCGTGGTAGATGTATGGTTTGAAAGACAAAATAACTGACCATGATATCTATAAATTAAAAGAGACTGGTGAAGATTAAAGATAATTAAAGTGATATCTCCTCTGATGTCTTCCCGCCTTTGTAAAGCATCAAGTAACTGAAACAACCAAGCTTATGCAGGAGTGACAACAACTTTCTAAACCGAAAGAAACTATCTTTGGGAAATGTTGATGAGATGTGTAATTTGTTTGTTTTAGTTTGGCCCATTTCCCATAAATCTAGGAAGGGTTAAAATAGACAAAAAAACTGATAAAAGCCTCAAACTGAATGAACCAACCGCAGTTTGATTGGTATTCCCTTTAGTCCAGATTCAAAACTAACATTATATGAAGAAAATAAGTACATCTTCTCAAAACAACCCAGCACTAGTTTCATTGATTTTGAGAGTCAACACAAAAAAACAAGTTTTTAGGAAAATATATAAAAACAGAGACATTGGTTTGTACCAATAAAACCTTCTGTCATTTCAAAGCAGTCCTTCTCTTTGTCATTGTTGGACACCTACTTGCTGCTTCAGTGAAAAGATAGATTGCAGAGAGGGAATGTTTTTCTAAATCCTGTTTGTTATATATTGATTTGCTATCCCTAATCCCTTCAAAACAAAACCAAATGATCAAAACCACCCTGCACCAGCTTGATTGATTTCCCCTGAAGTGTTTTCCTCACAGTCTTTATGTTTCTCTGTTTTGTTCTTCAGGATCCTTCAGTTTAGTGCGTCTGGAGAGAAACTGATCTGCGACACGATGGAGAACAACACCCCCGTGTTTCAGGACGCCTCTCCGGCTGTAAATCTGACAGAAATCCCCCTGAACCCTCTGGAAGAGCAGCTCGTCACCATCGTTCTGACCTCGCTCATCTGCGTTGTTGGGATAGCGGGGAACATCATGGTGGTGCTGGTGGTTCTGCGCACCAAACACATGGTGACGCCGACAAACTGCTACCTGGTCAGCCTGGCGTTGGCAGACCTGATGGTTCTGCTGGCTGCCGGCCTGCCCAACATCTCCGACGTCGTGGCCTTCTGGGTTTACGGACACACCGGATGCTTGTTCATAACGTACCTTCAGTACCTGGGCATCAACGTGTCGTCCTGCTCCATCACTGCCTTCACCATCGAGCGCTACATCGCCATCTGCCACTCCATCAGGGCTCAGTTCATCTGCACCGTGTCCCGGGCCAAGAGGATCATCGCGGCGGTCTGGATCTTCACCTCGCTCTACTGCATCATGTGGTTCTTCCTGGTGGACACGGAGGAAACTGTCTACGCCAACGGAGTCGTGGTGACGTGTGGATACCGCGTCTCCCGCAGCTTCTACATGCCCATCTACTTCCTGGACTTCACCTTGTTCTACGTGATCCCGCTGGTCGTTGCTACGGTTCTGTACGGACTCATCGCCAGGATCCTGTTCATGAGCCCGCTGCCATCGCATCTGACGGACCGGGACGGGGGGGGGTCGGTGCACCAGGGGCGCAACAACAGCACCAACAAGGCCAACAAGGGCGCCTTCTCCGCGAGAAAACAGGTACTGAACCACAGAGAGGGCAAAAGTACATCAGTTACTCAGGTAGAAGTACAGATACTCGTGTTTTAAAATACTCTGGTGAAAGTAGAAGTACTGACTAAACTTCTTTACTCAAGTAGAAGTAAAGAGGCTTTGAAATGTACTTCAGTAAAAAGTACCCATAACTAGCAGCTGTTTTAAAGAATACCTGACCTCCCTTTATATTAATAGAACAATAATGTAATTGTTAGCTAATGAATGTTTCCATGCTGAACAACGGCAACATGACAACGTTTCCATTGGTCCCTCTTCTTTAGAGAAGACCAGGAAATGATGGATACACGGATCGTGTTCAAATCAATAGGCACGCAATGACTCTAAATAATAACGATCACGCCACCAAACACACATTCAGACTAAAGGAACCAGCTGTTTGGAAAATGAGAGAAGTAGAAAGTACAGGTATTTGTGTTCAACATGTAAGAAGTAGAAAGTACAGGTATTTGGGTTCAACATGTAAGAAGTAGAAAGTACAGGTATTTGTGTTCAACATGTAAGAAGTAGAAAGTACAGGTATTTGGGTTCAACATGTAAGAAGTAGAAAGTACAGGTATTTTTGTTCAACATGTAAGAAGTAGAAAGTACAGGTATTTGGGTTCAACATGTAAGAAGTAGAAAGTACAGGTATTTGTGTTCAAAATGTAAGAAGTAGAAAGTACAGGTATTTGTGTTCAACATGTAAGAAGTAGAAAGTACAGGTATTTGTGTTCAAAATGTAAGAAGTAGAAAGTACAGGTATTTGGGTTCAACATGTAAGAAGTAGAAAGTACAGGTATTTGTGTTCAACTTGTAAGAAGTAGAAAGTACAGGTATTTGTGTTCAAAATGTAAGAAGTAGAAAGTACAGGTATTTGGGTTCAACATTTAAGAAGTAGAAAGTACAGGTATTTGTGTTCAACATGTAAGAAGTTGAACCGTCGACAGGGGTCATATTGAAAGCCTTTTTTTCAAAGGGGGTACATTATTGAAAAAATTGGAGAACCACTGGTTCAGAGGATAATCCATCTTCATTAGACAATGTTAAACTCATATGAGCCATTTCTCATTAAGGAACCGTCTAAGCCAGATTTCAGTGGAGTCAAGTCAAGGTTTTGAAATAGCATACCTGTAAGAGTTTGTGTCCCATGTGAATGCAAAGTTCTTGTGACGGAACGTTATACCAAACCTTGAAGCGTTAAGCTCTGTAACCAATAGTTAAATGAATCTGAATCTTTAAAGTTTGGTTTGACATTTCTGATGGATTTGCCAGGGAATTGTTTTTCTCTGCCTGAATTTCTGTCTGTTTTCTTAGATGCAAACTTTTTCTAAGGTTTTTAAAAACATGCCAAAAAGTTGACTGAATCGTGGTTTGTTTTCGTGCCCTTTGTTTACTGTGTGGCAAAGACTGGAAAGGATTTGGATTACAAGTACATCAGTCTGTTTTCATCTGCAAGTGAATGTTGCTAATTCTTACAATATCTGCTTTCCAGTACTATGAAAAGTCAACTAACTGTGACCAATTCAAAATTGCAAAAAAACTTAAATAAGTAGCAAAATATGACGAGATGAGATGCATCCCTAGATACAGCCTCATAGAACCCTTCCAGTATATTTAGACTCTTGTTGTTGAACATCTTTCTAACACCATGGCATGATGGAAAACACAGTTAACATACTTGTTGCCTCAAAATCACGTCCCGACCTTTCCTCTGCATCAGATCACGAAGATGCTGGCGGTGGTGGTGGTCCTCTTCGCCCTGCTCTGGATGCCGTACCGGACCCTGGTGGTGGTGAACTCCTTCCTCGACCCGCCGTACCACAACACCTGGTTCCTGCTCTTCTGCCGCATGTGCATCTACACCAACAGCGCCATCAACCCCATCATCTACAACCTCATGTCGCAGAAGTTTCGCATGGCGTTTAAAAAGCTCTGCAAGTGCAGCTGGAGGCGGCAGGAGAAGGCGGTGGAGTTCATCGCGCCGATTTACTACAGCGTGATGAAGGACTCGTCGCATGAGAGCAGCGAGCCGCTCAACGAACAGGAGGACGTGATCCAGAGGAGAAGCAAACTCAAGCAGGAAGACGAAAGCAGTGATCCTAAATAGAAACTGAAGCTGGGTCTCAAATCACGATTTTCTGTACTTACATTTGCTTTTTTGAGTGCATGGTGGATACCAAAAAGGTCCTAGAAAGACAAGGTAAACTTAACTATGTGCAGTTAAATAAAAAAAAAAAGAGGAATAGTTTCAGCGAAAACTAAAAGGTACCATGGGGTCAGATTAGAATGTTCCAAAGGGGGGTTCGTTTAGCATGACACACTTGAAATAACCAGTGGCGGTGCCAGAGTATGTTTTGTTGGGTAACCTATGGTAGGGCTAACCCATACAGTGGTGGGGCTCAAGTCAGTATTTGTAATGTAATTACATACACGCTCCCCTTGACAGTGAAACGCCACGCGTGAGGTTTAGATTATTTCCCTGTCTCAATCCAAATCGAACTGTATGAAATAAAAAGGCACATTTGTCTTGTAGTAAATAAAAAGGGCGACCTGGAGCCAATCCTGCAATTTCCCCACAGGTGAAAGAGTTGACATGCTGAAAACCCAACCCCTGCAGGGGGTCTGGGGGGAATACTAACATAAAACACACATTCTGGTTCTCTCTTGAGAAGAAAAATAAATAAATCTATTACTACACGACATATTTAAAAAAATGAATGCCATTTTAGTTTTGTGTTACTTTGTTCTGAAAGTTGAACCTGCTGCTCCTCACAGAGAGAAGAGGGAAGAGGCTGTGAATGACTTTACATTGTGGATAAGGGTGGATAGCCCCCATTGTTCTGTGTGTCAAAATGAAAGACAGCCCACACACCTATCAATCATCAAACCGTGGGGTCTTATTTCATTACGTGTTGATTTCTATCAACACGTAATGTTGTATCGATGTATATAGAGATGTACTACAGCAAAAGTATTCTCCGTGGGGACTTCCTGCAACAACACCACGCCGTTATCTTGATTCTGATTGGCCAGAAGACATTATCAAAGATGTTCTATTGAGAAGACGATCACTACGTGACAAAAGTTTTCAAAACCGTTTCTGGTCTTCGGTATTTCCAGACAAGTGGCTTCTGAAATCAATCTGACTAACTGCTGTCTGTGCAATTTACTCCGCGCGAGTTGGCGGACTTTATTTTGCTTACTTTAACATCATTTTTCATGGTGGGGCTAAGCCGTTTCTTGGTATGGGTGTAGCCTACCCCAGCCGCAACTGGAAATAACTAAAGGATAAGTTAAATAAGAAAGTTGAAAGAAAGGGAGGTCATAGAAAACTATTTCTGCTAAAAAGTGAGCAATGATTGAGTCAGAGCTCAACATTGCAGATGTGTGTATCTCACACTGCTCTGTAACTTTAATGAGTGTTTTTAAATGTCATTTCATAATATGTTTCGTAATGCTCTTGATGTCTTTCATTTTCGTAAAGCACTTTGAATTGCCTTGTGTTGAAATGTGCTATTTAAATAAACTTGCCTTGCATTGCATCCCAACACAAAGTATGGCAACATTGATTCGTTAGATTTAGCACCGCTGGACATTTCTCACACGATTGCCATCTTGGCTACGCGATCAGTCGTGATTGCAGTTGTTCAAGGGAACAAAGTGTGGAGGAAATTCTAATTCCCTTAAGAGAAACTGATAAATGATTCATGGGCAATTTTTGTCTTTTGCTATATTTAATAAAGTAATAAAGGAAGTCTAAATACAATTGAAAACGATCTCAAATGCAGGAACAGAGCCACTTCATCCTCAGAGGATAATATGGCTTACAGTCACACTCTAGTAGAGAGAAAATAGCCAACTGGTCCCACCCATCAATTATTTTAGACATGATCTAAACATCCCCATCATTAAACCATAACATCCCCCAGTTCTTAACCATTTGTAAATCCCCCTTTTACACTTCCTGAAAAGTACATCCTTAACATATGTCTCTGTTAAACACACATAGGACTACTGTACACATACTATTTAAACGAGTAAAAGGCAATCAGAGTATAAGACATAATCTATATATATTATTTAAATGACTACATGAACATTTGACAAGACACACAGCACTTACAAAACAACAGTTAAAAATGTGGGTTGTTTTGCTTTTTTTGGTAATATATCAATAAACTGGTGTCAAAATGAAACCACTGTCAACACTGGCTGAACAACATATGCTTACAGTTAAACGTAAAAGAAACAGTATGCATGATGTTCAGTAAACGACCAGTCAAAATCGAAGGATCCAACGTGTTTTTGAACGGAGCAGAAATAGAACTAGTCTCCCAGTTCAAGTATCTTGGAGTCATATTGGACTCAAACTTGACTTTTAAGAAACATATTAAGAAAGTATCAAATACCGTTAAATTCAACTTGCAACATTTTAAACAAATCAGACCTTTCTTAACTGTCAAAGCTGCAAAGTCACACCTCCACTGTATGATTCTTCTATCCCACATTGAATACTGTTTGACAAACTGGTCGTTTGCTTGAGCCACAAACCTGAAACCCATGAACAGCTGTTCGAGAGAGCTATCAAGGTGTTTGACAGAAAGCCACATTCATACCACCACTGTACCATCCTGGAGAAACACCATTTCTTGAGTTTTGACCATTTTAAGTCTTTTAAAAGTATGTGCTTTATTTATAAATGTTTACATGGACTCCCGCTGCACTAGGTCAGAAACCAGAGGACACTGTGAAGTCCACCGCAGACGGACCACTTTTGGACAAAATGTCCTCTCCGTTAAAGGCAGCTCATTGTGGAACAGCCTCCCAGCTGAGACACGGGATTGTCCCACTCTCAATAGGTTCAAAGGACAACTCAAAGAATGGATGAGAAACAAACAGACATGCAATCACCGCGAAATGCACTTTAACACAGGGGTATCTCCTTGTGCACTTAATATGTCGTAGCTGCTACATTGTACTGCCATGTGATAAATACGTGTGTATGCTGCTCTTGCTCTTTCTGCATATCATGTATTTCTGTTTGCTATGTTTGTAAAGGTCATGTTCTTAATGTTTGATGTGAGGGACGGCGGATGGAAAGTAGCTCAAAGCTAAATTCGGCATATTTACACTTTTGTTTTGTTTTAAGTGTTCATTAATGTGCAATGTCCCTGTCAAATAAACCATTAAATTCAAATGAAATAAGGTCAAATAGGCAGCATGTAATAAATTGGAATTGCGATTTGAAATTCAAGAGAAGTGTATCGGTAAGTAATTGAGACACAGCATAAGGTGATTTTAATGTTTAAGATGCTGCCGTTTCCACCTGTAGATAAAGTATTTATTGAGGCTTAAAACCGTATAATTCATTTTGTCTGCAGCTGAATCTTTGGGGTAATAGTTGGGGTCCTTTTGCCCTAGTGTTGTAATTGCAGTACCGTTAGACTTAATGGGACTTAATGTGCATCACCATTTGTTTGGTATGTCAAAAGAATGGGAAGGATTCTGTACGCATTTATTGTGATATAAAGTGATGCTATTGATGCATTATCATGCTATACAGACACCACATACTGATATACACCTGAACATCAGCAGGAGAGGACTCTTTAAAGTAGAGACACTACATACTGATATACACCTGAACATCAGCAGGAGAGGACTCTTTAAAGTAGAGACACTACATACTGATATACACCTGAACATCAGCAGGAGAAGACTCTTTAAAGTAGAGACACTACATACTGATATACACCTGAACATCAGCAGGAGAGGACTCTTTAAAGTAGAGACACTACATACTGATATACACCTGAACATCAGCAGGAGAGGACTCTTTAAAGTGGAGACACTACATACTGATATACACCTGAACATCAGCAGGAGAGGACTCTTTAAAGTAGAGACACTACATACTGATATAAACCTGAACATCAGCAGGAGAGGACTCTTTAAAGTAGAGACACTACATACTGATATACACCTGAACATCAGCTGGAGAGGACTCTTTAAAGTAGAGACACTACATACTGATATACACCTGAACATCAGCAGGAGAGGACTCTTTAAAGTAGAGACACTACATACTGATATAAACCTGAACATCAGCAGGAGAGGACTCTTTAAAGTAGAGACACTACATACTGATATACACCTGAACATCAGCAGGAGAGGACTCTTTAAAGTAGAGACACTACATGCTGATATACACCTGAACATCAGCAGGAGAGGACTCTTTAAAGTAGAGACACTACATACTGATATACACCTGAACATCAGCAGGAGAGGACTCTTTAAAGTAGAGACACTACATACTGATATAAACCTGAACATCAGCAGGAGAGGACTCTTTAAAGTAGAGACACTACATACTGATATACACCTGAACATCAGCTGGAGAGGACTCTTTAAAGTAGAGACACTACATACTGATATACACCTGAACATCAGCAGGAGAGGACTCTTTAAAGTAGAGACACTACATACTGATATACACCTGAACATCAGCAGGAGAGGACTCTTTAAAGTAGAGACACTACATACTGATATAAACCTGAACATCAGCAGGAGAGGACTCTTTAAAGTAGAGACACTACATACTGATATACACCTGAACATCAGCTGGAGAGGACTCTTTAAAGTAGAGACACTACATACTGATATACACCTGAACATCAGCAGGAGAGGACTCTTTAAAGTAGAGACACTACATACTGATATACACCTGAACATTAGCAGGAGAGGACTCTTTAAAGTAGAGACACTACATACTGATATACACCTGAACATCAGCAGGAGAGGACTCTTTAAAGTAGAGACACTACATACTGATATACACCTGAACATCAGCAGGAGAGGACTCTTTAAAGTAGAGACACTACATACTGATATACACCTGAACATCAGCAGGAGAGGACTCTTTAAAGTAGAGACACTACATACTGATATACACCTGAACATCAGCAGGAGAGGACTCTTTAAAGTAGAGACACTACATACTGATATACACCTGAACATCAGCAGGAGAGGACTCTTTAAAGTAGAGACACTACATACTGATATACACCTGAACATCAGCAGGAGAGGACTCTTTAAAGTAGAGACACTACATACTGATATACACCTGAACATCAACAGGAGAGGACTCTTTAAAGTAGAGACACTACATACTGATATACACCTGAACATCAGCAGGAGAGGACTCTTTAAAGTAGAGACACTACATACTGATATACACCTGAACATCAGCAGGAGAGGACTCTTTAAAGTAGAGACACCACATACTGATATACACCTGAACATCAGCAGGAGAGGACTCTTTAAAGTAGAGACACCACATACTGATATACACCTGAACATCAGCAGGAGAGGACTCTTTAAAGTAGAGACACTACATACTGATATACACCTGAACATCAGCAGGAGAGGACTCTTTAAAGTAGAGACACTACATACTGATATACACCTGAACATCAGCAGGAGAGGACTCTTTAAAGTAGAGACACTATATACTGATATACACCTGAACATCAGCAGGAGAGGACTCTTTAAAGTAGAGACACTATATACTGATATACACCTGAATATCAGCAGGAGAGGACTCTTTAAAGTAGAGACACTACATACTGATATACACCTGAACATCAGCAGGAGAGGACTCTTTAAAGTAGAGACACTACATACTGATATACACCTGAACATCAGCAGGAGAGGACTCTTTAAAGTAGAGACACTACATACTGATATACACCTGAACATCAGCAGGAGAGGACTCTTTAAAGTAGAGACACTATATACTGATATACACCTGAACATCAGCAGGAGAGGACTCTTTAAAGTAGAGACACTATATACTGATATACACCTGAATATCAGCAGGAGAGGACTCTTTAAAGTAGAGACACTACATACTGATATACACCTGAACATCAGCAGGAGAGGACTCTTTAAAGTAGAGACACTACATACTGATATACACCTGAACATCAGCAGGAGAGGACTCTTTAAAGTAGAGACACTACATACTGATATACACCTGAACATCAGCAGGAGAGGACTCTTTAAAGTAGGGACACTACATACTGATATACACCTGAACATCAGCAGGAGAGGACTCTTTAAAGTAGAGACACTACATACTGATATACACCTGAACATCAGCAGGAGAGGACTCTTTAAAGTAGAGACACTACATACTGATATACACCTGAACATCAGCAGGGGAGGACTCTTTAAAGTAGAGACACTACATACTGATATACACCTGAACATCAGCAGGAGAGGACTCTTTAAAGTAGAGACACTACATACTGATATACACCTGAACATCAGCAGGAGAGGACTCTTTAAAGTAGAGAGTAGGTCTGTGTTTTTTTCAGAGGCCCTTGTTGTAGGTCATTATTGTTGTTATTTAATGCAAAATAAGTGGGGTTAGCATGAGAGGAATTAATCATGCTGCAAAACACTTCTCTCTGCAGACAATTAAACACACTCATACTGTGTGTTTAATCATATCTGTGCAAGCTTTGTGAACAACAACCATGAAGTGTTTATCAAGTATAGCTCTGTGAAAGGGGAACATGCTATTTTCTGCTGAAGACGGAATAAGTCTGTCATTATAATCGGTCCAACAACACGACAACCTGCCACCATCTGTTCAAAGTTGCTGCTTAAAGAACAAGTTGCTTCTCTACAGAAAGTGGCCGGTGTCAGTTTGAAACACACATTTAGTGTCTGTCTGGACGTTTGAGAATAACATTTCTGCAAAATTGATGCTCCAAGCAGAGAAAAGTGTTTGCAAAGAGGCCTTTCTTTCTGACGAGTCCTTAGAAGAGATATTGAATTTTGTAAAACGGTCATAGAAAACAGTAAAGAAGAAGTCTTAGTATGCAAAGCGGTTCTTCTCTACTGATCCATGCTGTCACTGAAAGGATCAAATACAACGGCTGCTGCTTCCCTGTGTTTATTTCCTGCAGACTTTCAACATAAAAACTCCTTATAAGGAAATTCAGCAGCATTCTGTCCAGAGGGATTGAAATGTTGTATACAATACGTGACGGAGAACGTGGCTGCAGCATTAAAGCACCTGATTATTGGCATTAACCCACTCTGCCATTTAGCTCCAATACAACGCCTCACTCCTTCTTACTGACATATGCTATATTTTAATGTCATGTTTTTAACACACTGAGATGTATGAAGCTTTTATAGTTTACAGCTGCATGGGCAAAAAGGTGTGTAGTGTCTCTACTTTAAAGAGTCCTCTATCTATCTCAATATGCCGTGTCTCTACTTTAAAGAGTCCTCTCCTGCTGATGTTCAGGTGTATATCAGTATGTAGTGTCTCTACTTTAAAGAGTCCTCTCCTGCTGATGTTCAGGTGTATATCAGTATGTAGTGTCTCTACTTTAAAGAGTCCTCTCCTGCTGATGTTCAGGTGTATATCAGTATGTAGTGTCTCAACTTTAAAGAGTCCTCTCCTGCTGATGTTCAGGTGTATATCAGTATGTAGTGTCTCTACTTTAAAGAGTCCTCTCCTGCTGATGTTCAGGTGTATATCAGTATGTAGTTTCTCTACTTTAAAGAGTCCTCTCCTGCTGATGTTCAGGTGTATATCAGTATGTAGTGTCTCTACTTTAAAGAGTCCTCTCCTGCTGATGTTCAGGTGTATATCAGTATGTAGTGTCTCTACTTTAAAGAGTCCTCTCCTGCTGATGTTCAGGTGTATATCAGTATGTAGTGTCTCTACTTTAAAGAGTCCTCTCCTGCTGATGTTCAGGTGTATATCAGTATGTAGTGTCTCTACTTTAAAGAGTCCTCTCCTGCTGATGTTCAGGTGTATATCAGTATGTAGTGTCTCTACTTTAAAGAGTCCTCTCCTGCTGATGTTCAGGTGTATATCAGTATGTAGTGTCTCTACTTTAAAGAGTCCTCTCCTGCTGATGTTCAGGTGTATATCAGTATGTAGTGTCTCTACTTTAAAGAGTCCTCTCCT
This sequence comes from Pogonophryne albipinna, assembly GCA_028583405.1. NCBI lineage: Eukaryota > Metazoa > Chordata > Actinopteri > Perciformes > Artedidraconidae > Pogonophryne > Pogonophryne albipinna. The sequence goes on from CM053246.1 coordinate 44,785,296, forward strand.
GCTGATGTTCAGGTGTATATCAGTATGTAGTGTCTCTACTTTAAAGAGTCCTCTCCCGCTGATGTTCATGTGTATATTAGTATGTAGTGTCTCTACTTTAAAGAGTCCTCTCCTGCTGATGTTCAGGTGTATATCAGTATGTAGTGACTGTACTTTAAAGAGTCCTCTCCTGCTGATGTTCAGGTGTATATGCAGTGACTGTACTTTAAAGAGTCCTCTCCTGCTGATGTTCAGGTGTATATGTAGTGACTGTACTTTAAAGAGTCCTCTCCTGCTGATGTTCAGGTGTATATGCAGTGACTGTACTTTAAAGAGTCCTCTCCTGTCTGAAACCATGTTGGAGCCAATAGGAGCGTGAATGTTCCAAAGTGACCTGAGTATCTGCAGCTTTTAGTAACGCTGCTCGTGTCTCCTCTAGATGCTGAATGTGTTGTCAAGGTGCTGAAGATGTTCTTCATGTCTTTTGGAACATTTGTGTTTTAATATTTAGTCTCTGAAGCTTTAGCGTGTTCCTCCTGATGGGAGACTTCTGGACTGTTGTAGCACGTTAGCACCGGACGGCGTACGAACGCAATCTTCACATCGGAATCAAATTGTTTGTATTTAGTCCCACAAAGGGAACATTTAAATCCGATCCGAAGGAAGAAATAAAATAAAATCATGGCCTGAGGTCATTTAGATATTTGTGATGGAGACTCTTTTTAAAGAGCGTGAATAAATCACACAATGAGTAACGGCTGTATTTGCCATTTCGAGAACAATGAGCGCTGCTCTTCAGTGAGGAGGGATCATTTATCCCCGGCAAAGAGCTCCGTCTGTTTTTAGTGTCTGCACGAATAATCAGAGTGGAGGAGATGTTTCAGGAAGCGTGAAGAGACGTCTATTATTTCCTGTCCATAAACCCTCGTGTGTCTGAATACATTTTGTTCATTTAAAGAACAGAGCAGCGAGAAAGGAAATGTTTTATAGTATTCTAAAAGTTAATGTATATGTTAATTTAAATGTGTTATGTTGCTATTATTTTTAATAGTCTGAGCCGAGGTGGGAGAAGTACTCAGATCTTGTACTCGAGTAAAAGTAGAAGTACTCAGATCTGGTACTTGAGTAAAAGTAGAAGTACTCAGATCTTGTACTTGAGTAAAAGTAGAAGTACTCAGATATTGTACTTGAGTAAAAGTAGAAGCACTCAGATCTTGTACTTGAGTAAAAGTAGAAGTACTCAGATCTTGTACTTGAGTAAAAGTAGAAGTACTCAGATCTTGTACTTGAGTAAAAGGAGAAGTACTCAGATCTTGTTCTTGAGTAAAAGTAGAAGTACTCAGATCTTGTACTTGAGTAAAAGTAGAAGTACTCAGATCTTGTACTTGAGTAAAAGTGGAAGCACTCAGATCTTGTACTTGAGTAAAAGTAGAAGTACTCAGATCTGGTACTTAAGTAAAAGTGGAAGTACTCAGATCTGGTACTTGTGTAAGAGTAGAAGTACTCAGATCTTGTACTTGAATAAAAGTAGAAGTACTCAGATCTTGTACTTGAGTAAAAGTAGAAGTACTCAGATCTTGTATTTGAGTAAAAGTAGAAGTACTCAGATCTTGTACTTGAGTCCTGTTGGACCTGTCAGCTGCATTCGACACGGTGAACCATCAGATCCTCCTTCGTACTCTCCAAGAACTTGGAGTTTCAGGCTCTGCACTTTCCCTCCTCACCTCATACCTCAAAGACCGTACCTACAGGGTAACTTGGAGGGGTCCGAGTCCGACCCTTGTCAATTAACTACAGGGGTCCCTCAAGGCTCTGTTCTTGGTCCCCTCCTCTTCTCCCTGTACACAAACTCGCTCGGATCAGTCATTAACCCGCATGGTTTTTCATACCATTGCTACGCTGACGACACCCAATTAATTCTGTCCTTTCCCCGCTCAGAGACCCAGGTCGTCGCACGCATCTTTGCTTGTCTAGCTGACATCTCTCAGTGGATGTCTGCTCATCACCTCAAGCTCAACCTTGACAAGACTGAACTGCTTTTCCTTCCGGGAAAAGATTGTCCCACTCTTGACCTGACAATCAACATCGGCACCTCTGTTGTTTCCCCGACTCAGACTGCAAGGAATCTGGGTGTGATCCTAGATAACAACCTGTCCTTCACTGCAAACATCGCTGCTACAACCCGTTGCTGCAGATACACGCTTTACAACATCAGGAGGATACGTCCCCAGCTGACCCAGAAAGCCACGCAGGTTCTGGTCCAGGCTCTCGTCATCTCACGCCTAGACTACTGCAACTCCCTCCTGGCTGGTCTACCTGCATGTGCCATCCGACCTCTGCAGCTCATCCAGAATGCAGCTGCTCGTCTTGTCTTCAACCTTCCACATTCTCCCACACCACTCCGCTCCTCCGCTCCCTCCACTGGCTTCCAGTAACTGCTAGAATCCACTTCAAGACAATGGTACTTGCGTACCATGCTGCGAATGGATCTGGCCCTTCCTACATCCAGGACATGGTTAAACTGTACACCCCAGCACGTGCACTACGCTCTGCATCAGCCAAACGACTCGCTGCACCCTCGCTGCGAGGGGGACCCAAGTTCCCATCAGCAAAAACACGTGGGTTTGCTATCCTGGCTCCAAAATGGTGGAATGAGCTCCCCATTGACATCAGGACAGCAGATAGCTTACACACCTTCCGGCGCAGACTGAAAACTCATCTCTTTCGACTCCACCTCGAGCGATAGAATTACTAACAAATAACTGCTAACAGAGCCCTTATACACTAATAAAGGACTGGCTTATCTAAAGCCAGTTGAGTAGCACTTGAAATGTTTGGCTCGATGAAACCTGATGTACTTATATGATTCTGTTTTCTTCAAGGTTGTGTCTTCCTGGTCGAATGTACTTATTGTAAGTCGCTTTGGATAAAAGCGTCAGCTAAATGCAATGTAATGTAATGTAATGTAAAAGTAGAAGTACTCAGATCTTGTACTTGAGTAAAAGTAAAAGTACTCAGATCTTGTACTTGAGTAAAAGTAGAAGTACTCAGATCTTGTACTTGAGTAAAAGTAGAAGTACTCAGATCTTGTACTTGAGTAAAAGTAGAAGTACTCAGATCTTGTACTTGAGTAAAAGTAGAAGTACTCAGATGTTGTACTTGAGTAAAAGTGGAAGTACTCAGATCTTGTACTTGAGTAAAAGTAGAAGTACTCAGATCTTGTACTTGAGTAAAAGTAGAAGTACTCACATCTTGTACTTGAGTAAAAGTAGAAGTACTCAGATCTTGTACTTGAGTAAAAGTAGAAGTACTCAGATCTTGTACTTGAGTAAAAGTAGAAGTACTCAGATGTTGTACTTGAGTAAAAAGAGATAAGACCTTTCTTAATCCCTGTGGGGAAATGCTGGAGTTTAGGCAGAAACAGAGTGAGAGAGAAAAACAGGACAGAACGGATTCAAACAGGGAAAATATAAAAGATCAAATTCAAATGATATACAGGTAAGTAACTGTTGGAACAAACTGTTAAAACAAGAAATGAATTAAATGAACATATCCATTTTTGAATCCGGATTGTTAAATATATATATAGTCTATGGTGCAGATACTAATGCAGGTCCAAGTCTTTTTGAAAAGGTGCAGATGTTATGGGCGGCACGGGTTGCAGTTCACTGAGTTACAGTCCTCTCCAAAACCATTGCAACAGCGAGGCCAATTGCTTTATTTTGGCTGTATACTGAAAACAATTATAGGTTTGACATCAAAAGATGATTAGGAGACAAAAGGTCAGTTTTTCATCTTTTCATTCCAGGTATTTATCTTGATCTGTTAAAAAACTGAAAAGAGTGCACCTTTTGTTTAAACCCACCCATTTTTCATGTGAGCAAAAGTTTTGGAACATGTGACTGACAGGTGTTTTTTGTTGCCCAAGTGTGTCTGCTTCATTGATTATTCAAACAATAAATAGCACTGCATGTCTACTCTCAGTTTCAGCTTTAAGGTTTGGGATAAAAGCTTCATACAAGTGATGTCATGTGATTTAATGTGATGTAAGGAAGACAAATCTCTGTGGTGTGAAATGTTTATGAGGGCAATCTTAAAACTAAGCACTCCTCTCTCCTCCAGCCGCAGATTGTGACCAATTATTGATGTTTAGCTCGGATGACGGCGCGTATTCAACTGTTCTGATGAAAACGACTCTGTAGCTCGTTGTCTACCTTGCTACGATTGTAAAATCATGTTGATTGTATTTATACAACGGTCGTGAATGATTGATCCGCGAAGTTCGAAGTTTTGTTTTTGGGAAAAAAGTCTAACTTTTATTTTGAAAGCCCGATTTTCTAACACTGTGCATGCGGTGGACTGGAAGTACCGGGGACCATAAACATGATCTCCTGGGGGAGAATCCCCCCGACCCCCTTCTGGGGTTGGGTTTTCAGCACGTGTGCCTTTTTATGTTATACAGTTCAGCTTTGATTCCATCATCTCATTAAACCTTTTTTAAAAGCATTCTTTAGTTCTGTGAAGGGATATAATGGATATATGCATTGTACTTTAATTCATATTGTATGATGAAAAGCATATATATTACAGCACGATTTTTCGTGGAATAGATTTGAGTCGTTCAAAATTTCGGGTCGCGATTTATTGACAAAGGAAAAAGTGGGTCCCGAGGCCGGACCAGTTGAGAACCACTGCCCTAGGGGGCTCCGTATAGTATAGTATGTCGAATATGACAAAAAATACTACATAGTATAGTGTAACCCCCGTTTACTAAAACATTGTTAGACTCCTTTCTCTTGTTTTATGGCTTTGCAATAAATACAGACTTATACAAATACAAATAATGTATTTGTTTTATGATAATTAATAATTAATTTTATAACTAATAATTATTTAGAAACTAAAATACTCACTATAGATCGAATAGAATATTGTGATTTCTTCATGTAAGTCTGGAAACTAGTGTGATTAGTTAAATCATCTGTCATTCTAAAAGTCTGACTAGACCCAATCAACATTTAGCCCCGTCCCCTTTCCCCGTCTACCAGGAAGTGACAATGCAGTTTTTTTTTCTTGGACTCTGTGGCCGTTTCTCAATCTCGAGGAAACTGGCTTCCAAGCCAATATTTCAAGGATGCTACGTCATCAAGTGGCGCAGCAGGACCGTTCCAATGTCCAGCATACTTGGAATTCCACCGAGGCCGCGTCCTTGGTTTGGGGGTAATTTCGAGGCTGCACATGGGTAGACTTCGCGTCCTTCAAATCCCCACAATGCTTTACGCACGGACCAATTTCCCCAAATCTGTGGCGGAAAATGTAAGGCGGGTCCTCTCATATGACGCACACCTGCACACTTGCTAGCCTGTTCCACTTTTCGTTTTCCGAATGCCAGGAAGGATTCTTGCCTCGCTTCTGAAGCAAGTGACTTTGAAGACATGTGCTACCAAGCAAGCATCCTCGCGATTGAGAAACGGCCTATGGGTGTTTCTCAATGTCGAGGAAGGCTCCTCCAGAGCCACTATTTCAAGGATGCTACGTCATCGAATCCCGCCGAAGGACTGTTCCAATGTCCAGGATCCTTGGAATTCTACCGAGGACTGAATCCTTCGTTGCGGGAAATTTTGAGGATGCACCAGTGTATCCTCTGCGGTCTTCAAATCCCCACAATGCTTTGCACACGGACCAATTTCCCCAAATCTTTGGCGGAAAATGTAAGGCGGGGCCTCTCATATGACGCACACCTGCACACTTTCTAGCCTGTCCCATTCTTCGTTCTCCGAATGCCAGGAAGGATTCTTGCCTAGCCTCTGTTGGACCTGACTCGGAGGATATGTCCTACCAAGGAAGCGTCCTCGACATTGAGAAACACCCAAGGACTCAGCAGCGATAGCTTTGTATAAATGATTTGGGGAAAATAAGACTTAAAGCGATCTTCTTTGCCACGGGGTTTCAAGAGCACCGCCTTTTAAAAGATATCCTTGGTGAGTTTTGAGAAAATATGAGATTTAAATGTGTGTTTTTAGTGTAAAGATCGATGCTAAATTAGCCGCGGATAACCGTTGCTAGCGTGTTAGCATAGCTACCACAGCTAACCGTTGGTATTTTGCCATTGAACATGAACAATGTACACTTAAAAAAATACAAGGTAAAGCTAACTGTAGCTGGCTGTATAGAATAAAAATGGTTGTTAAAAATCACAGAGTGTAATGACATGACAAATCATTTACATTTTAAATAGTTTATTGAATCTGTATTTGGGTTACACTAGCAATGCTAATTCATGCTAACTTGAAAGCTAGGTGGTGAATCTGAAATTAAAAATGTTGTTGACGGCCTGATAACATTTAAATATTGTCCTCTTGCTGGAGCTTGACCAACTTTTTATTTGAATCATTACAGATTTGGAGGACATTCAGACGTCAGAACATTTGATTAAATTAACTCTTTTTTAGTTTTCTGTTGTAAACAGTATATTTGAGAAATATCAAACCATCAAAAAAATCAGTCCAGCTCAGGCATCAATGGTTCACTTTTTTTATTTTGCTTTTTAACAGCGCTCAATGGTGGGTTGAAATCATTAGACAATCAGTTTTAAAAAGGTCTATTAACCTCTTGATCTAACTATAATTGAAATACAGTTGTGTTCGTCTTAAGTTAATTGTGAACAATAATTGTTAATGTGGTTGTAGCCTCAACATGCATAGGCTCCCTGGTGCCAATAACAAACAAGGCCATTTATACTCTGGGAAAATACAGTAATAAATGCAGTAAATGCAGCAGGGTTATTAATCCAGAAACACATATATATAATAGGGAACAATTTAATGCACCGTTAACACAAGAGTACTTCAATACCTACACACTTTAACTAAAGTAAGGTTTTGAATGCAGGATGTTTACTGGATGATTTTCACACTGTGGTTTTAATATATTTATTTCAATAATGCTGTTGAGCTTGTTCTTAGCTCTATTTCTATCTCACTGAACATAGTCCCTGTATGTTCCTGTTCAGCTGATAAGGCTTATAATAAAACAAAGGGTGGAGCTGCAGACAGGTGAGGGTGTTAAAGTCCAAGTATGAAGTCAGACTGACACACGCCATTTTACAGCTGGACGGAGCAGGAGGAGAACAGGGTGAGTGTTAACACCAGGATCTGCTTTCTAACACATTATTTACTCTGTTTTACTGGATGTCAGAACATCAGCGTCCTAGAGTCCAAAGAGACTTCTACAAGTGGTGTGAACTGGTTTTATTTCCTGTTTTCTGACTCATCAAAGCAACATAACATGCGACAGCCCAGCGCAGTCAAAATGGGGAGCGGCCTGTCGGAAGTCTGACTGATTTGATGTTTGAACCAAGTGTTAAACTTTCCTGTCGGCTCCCAGACCGTAGTGGAGGAAGCAGGGGTGACTTTATGCAGTCTTCCAGGGCCAAAGCAACAAACTTCGGGTTCAATAACCCACTTTTCAAAAAGGCTGACAGACGAGCTCTTCTTTGGGAGGCCGTTGCATTTATTAAGGTCTTTGTTACAGATCTAACTTTGAAGACACTCGACAGACCATTGCTGCTGTTTCGTTCACTTCAAACACACACACTACTGCTCGCTCTCTCACCCTCGCTCTACCACGCGCACACACATGCACTCTCTCTCTCTCTCTCTCTCTCTCTATCTCTCTCTCTCTCTCTCTCTCAGCTGCATGACCCTAATATCATAACACAAGTTTATTATTATGATGGTTATGATTTAAACAAGTGTGTTTATTATAATGTGTGTGTGTGTGTCTCCAGTGTTACTGGTTTATCTCTCAGACTGGAGAAGATGAGTGGTTTAAAAGATGAGGAAGAGGACACATCTTCAGTCTCCAGCTGTCTGTCTCTGAAGAGTGACTGGTCTAAAGAGGAACCTCCAGTCTTCAGTAAAGAACCTGGACCCTCAGACACAAAGTAAGAGTTTCTGCTGTAACCTGACCTGAAGAGGATCCAGTTTTTATGTTATCTGATAATCTAACCTGTTCTTTAATGATCACAGTAAAGAAACTTAGTAACAGTACAGTAACAAAGTTTAAACTCTTGATCCCTGGCGTCATCAGCGATAGTAAATAATCTACATACAGACAGAAGTCAAAATGTGCTCTCTGAATGAACTAATGATGTTTAAAACATGTGTTGTTTCCACAGACAGAGAGCAGAGTCTCCAGTCCCCAGCTGTCTGTCTCTGAAGAGTGACTGGTCTAAAGAGGAACCTCTAAACTTCAGTAATGAACCTGGACCATCAGACACAAGGTAAGAGTTTCTGCTGTAACCTGACCTGAAGAGGATCCAGTTCTTATATAATCTAATATATTAAACTGTTCTTTAATAATATCATGTGTGCAGTATAGTACAGAACAAAGGCAGCAGAGTTCAGCAAGCTAACATTATTTGAGGATATTTCAATATGCATTTATAGCATCATTGTATCAGAATGATTCTTCTCTGAAGAACCAGCACCTTACCGTGGTAGAGAGGTTTGTGTGCCCTGATGAACCTGGGGGCTGTGTTGTCTGGAACCTTGTGTTCCTGGTAGGGTCTCCCATGGCAAATTGGTCTCAGGCAAGGGGCCAGACTAAGATTGGTTCAAAAGACCTCATGGAAAAAACAACAACAAGAAGTGAGGATACCCGGCCCGGAGGAAGCCCGGGGTCCCTTTCTGGAGCCAGGCCCAGAAGGAGGACTCGTCGGCGAGCGTCTGGTGGCCGGGCTTGCCACGGAGCCCGGTCGGGCCCAGCCCGAAAAGGCAACGTGGGCAACACCTCCGCTTCTCCGTCCCGCGGGCCCACCACCTACGGGAAACAGCGATGGGGTCGGGTGCGCTGCCAGAAGGGTGGCAGTGAAAGCGGAGGGTCTCGACGGACCAGACCCGGGCGACAGAAGCTGGCTTTGGGGACGTGGAACGTCACCTCTCTGGGGGGGAAGGAGCCGGAGCTTGTGCGGGAGGTGGAGCGTTACCAGTTGGATCTGGTTGGGCTCACCTCTACGCACAGCGTCGGCTCTGGAACCTTACTTCTGGATAGGGGTTGGACTCTATTCTTCTCCGGAGTTGCTCAAGGTGTGAGGCGCCGGGCGGGTGTGGGGATACTCACAAGTCCCCGGTTGGGTGCTTCGTTGTTGGAGTTTACCCCAGTGGACGAGAGGGTCGCCTCCCTACGCCTGCGGGTTATGGGGGGGAAAACTCTGACTGTTGTGTGTGCTTATGCACCCAACAGCAGTTCAGAGTATACGGCCTTCTTGGAGACCCTGGAAAGAGTCCTGTATGGGGCTCCTGAAGGGGACTCTTTAATCTTGCTGGGAGACTTCAACGCACATGTGGGCAATGATGGAGACACTTGGAGGGGCGTGATTGGGAGGAACGGCCCCCCTGATCTGAACCGGAGTGGTGGTTTGTTACTGGACTTCTGTGCTAGTCATGGATTGGCCATAACAAACACCATGTTCGAACATAAGGATGCTCATAAGTGTACGTGGTACCAGAGCACCCTAGGCAGAAGGTCCATGATCGATTTCGTTATCGTATCATCGGACCTGAGGCCGTATGTTTTGGACACTCGGGTAAAGAGAGGGGCGGAGTTGTCAACTGATCACCATCTGGTGGTGAGTTGGGTCGAGTGGCGGGGGAAGCCTCTGGATAGACCTGGTAAGCCCAAACGTGTAGTTCGGGTGAACTGGGAACGTCTGGAGGAGGCCCAAGTTCAGGAGGCCTTCAACTCACACCTCCGGCGGAGCTTTTCAGGCATTCCTGTGGAGGTTGGGGACATTGAACCAGAGTGGTCGGTGTTCAAAGCCTCTATTGCCGAAGCCGCGGTGGGGAGCTGTGGTCTCAAGGTCCTAGGTGCCTCAAGGGGCGGTAACCCTCGAACCTCCTGGTGGACACCGGTGGTCAGGGAAGCCGTCCGACTGAAGAAGGAGGCCTTCAGGGATTTGTTATCCCGGGGGACTCCCGAGGCAGTTGCAAGGTACCGACAGGCCCGAAGGGCAGCAGCCTCATCCGTGGCCGAGGCAAAGCAGCGGGTGTGGGAGAAGTTCGGAGAGGACATGGAGAAGGACTTTCGGGCGGCACCAAAGTTGTTCTGGAAAACTCTCCGACACCTCAGGAGGGGGAAGCAGGGAACCATCCAAGCTGTGTACAGTAAGGATGGGACGTTGTTGACCTCAACTGATGGAGTGTTGGGGCGTTGGAAGGAACACTTTGAGGAACTCCTGAACCCGACAACTCCGCCCTCTATGTTAGAGGCAGAGCTGGAGTATGACGGGGGATCGGCGCCAATCTCCCGGGGGGAGGTCACTGAGGTTGTTAAACAACTCCACAGTGGCAAAGCCCCGGGGGTGGATGAGATCCGCCCAGAAATGCTGAAGGCTCTGGGTGTTGAGGGACTGTCATGGTTGACACGTCTCATCAACGTTGCGTGGAAGTCGGAAACAGTACCGAAGGAGTGGCAGACCGGGGTGGTGGTTCCCATTTTTAAAAAGGGGGATCAGAGGGTGTGTGCCAATTACAGAGGCATCACACTACTCAGCCTCCCCGGGAAAGTTTACTCTAAGGTACTCGAAAGGAGGGTCAGGCCGATTGTCGAACCTCAGATTGAGGAGGAACAATGCGGATTCCGTCCTGGTCGTGGAACGACGGATCAGCTTTTTACTCTCGCAAGGATCCTGGAGGGGGCCTGGGAGTACGCTTATCCGGTCTACATGTGTTTTGTGGACTTGGAGAAGGCGTATGACCGGGTTCCCAGGGAGTTACTGTGGGAGGTGCTGCGGGAGTATGGGGTGAGGGGGTCTCTACTCAGGGCCATCCAATCTCTGTACTCCCAAAGCGAGAGCTGTGTCCGGGTCCTCGGCAGTAAGTCGGACCCATTTCCGGTGAGGGTTGGCCTCCGCCAGGGCTGCGCTTTGTCACCAATCCTGTTTGTAATATACATGGATCGGATTTCGAGGCGTAGTCATGGGGGAGGGGGTCTGCAGTTCGGTGGACTAAGGATTGCACCACTGCTTTTTGCAGATGATGTGGTTCTGATGGCTTCATCGGTCTGCGACCTTCAGCACTCACTGGATCGGTTCGCAACCGAGTGTGAAGCGGCTGGGATGAGGATCAGCACCTCCAAATCTGAGGCCATGGTTCTCAGCAGGAAACCGATGGACTGTCCACTCCAAGTAGGGAATGAGTCCTTACCCCAAGTGAAGGAGTTCAAGTATCTCGGGGTCTTGTTCTCGAGTGAGGGAACAATGGAGCGTGAGATGGGCCGGAGAATCGGAGCAGCGGGAGCGGTACTGCAGTCGCTTTACCGCACCGTTGTGACGAAAAGGGAGCTGAGCCAGAAGGCAAAGCTCTCTGTCTACCGGGCCATTTTCGTTCCTACCCTCACCTATGGTCATGAAGGATGGGTCATGACCGAAAGAACGAGATCGCGGATACAAGCGGCCGAGATGGGTTTTCTCCGCAGGGTGGCTGGTGTCTCCCTTAGGGATAAGGTGAGAAGTTCGGTCATCAGGGAGGGACTCGGAGTTGAGCCGCTCCTCCTTCGCGTCGAAAGAAGCCAGTTGAGGTGGTTCGGGCACCTAGTTAGGATGCCACCTGGGCGCCTCCCTAGGGAGGTGTTCCAGGCACGTCCAGCTGGGAAGAGACCAAGGGGTAGACCTAGGACCAGGTGGAGGGATTATATCTCTTCGCTGGCCTGGGAGCGCCTTGGGATCCCCCAGTCAGAGCTGGTTGATGTCGCCAGGGAAAAGGAAGTTTGGGGCTCTCTGCTGGAACTGCTACCCCCGCGACCCGACCACGGATAAGCGGAAGAAGATGGATGGATGGATGGATGTATCAGTGGCATAACATGGTTTTAAATGGCAAAGATATTGATAAATACTCACTAGAAACTAAATATATCGTCCAAAACATGATTTACTACTTGGGCATGTTTATGATATGTATTTTATAGGTGTTTATTAATAATAGTGATGACCTGGTGAGCTGGTTGTGTTTAGCATCAGCAGATATAACAGTTTTGTGTGATTACATGTAGAGTCAATGCAAAGACCCAGATCCGTGCCTGGCAACACCAAGAAAGTGAAGAGGTGAAATTCATGTCAGCTGCGTATTCATGCAGCGTGACACATTCATCTTTCATTTCATTTGTATTTGTTCCGTTCATGGTATGCACAACTTAATGTATAACAAATATTTACAAAACACGTCTCTATAAACACACCATTGACCGAAAAGGAGCAGGGAGAAGAAAATAATCTTCTATGACCTGCCCCTTTCTAAAAACATAAACAGATGGTCTGTCCTTCATATGTTCTTATTCACAGCCACAAATCACAGCATCGTAGGATAATAAGAGAAACACAAAAACTTACTAACAAAAACACTTAGTTCCCACTTGACAGTTAACGGAAAGAAACTAAACAACAACAACAACAACACCAAAACATCACATGAACAAGGAAAAGTGCAGCACCCTCACCTGAGTCCTACTGGAGGAGAAGAGTCTTGAGAGTGACGTTGTGACGCTCTGCCCATTGGTGAGAGTCAGCTGCACTAATGTAAAGTGCTGTAAAGGATGTGTTCATCTCCACAGAGGGAAGAGGAAGAGTGGTGTTCCTGTGGAGGAGCAGCTGTCCAGCTGTGCTCTGTGTCAGGACGTCCTGAAGGATCCAGTCTCTACCAGCTGTGGACACTGGTTCTGCAGACAGTGCATCACCTAATACTGGGAGCAGAGACCTCCATCAGGAGACCCCTCCTGTCCCCAGTGTGGAGAAAGACCCAGAACCAGAGCTGGCCTGCAGACAGTCAGTCAGACCAGAACTGTACGAGGTAAGAGGCCGAACACATGCAGCGTCTTATTCCTCTTCCTGGTTCCTTTGTTTCTGAATAGGTATACTGTTGTAGAGCAGAGGCAGTAAGCTGTTTATACAACATTTAAACTCAGTCTGTTTGTTGTTGTTTTATTGTTATAATTAGATTCTCAGAGCATTTCCTGATTCTCTCCTGTTTCCTTCTCTTCCAGCAGATAGTGGTCTGAAGGAGGTTCTAGATGAACATAGGCTCAGTCTGAGGAGGAGATGTGAACGTGTGACTGAAGGAATTGATCAAAGTGAAACCCTCCTCAACAGCATCTTCACTGAGCTCTACATCACACAAGGCCAGAGTGAAGAGGTTAATACCCAGCATGAGGTGAGGCAGCTGGAGACAGCTTCCAAGAAGGAGACCCTCCATGACACTCCAATCAAGTGCCAGGACATCTTTAAAGCCTTACCTGACCAACAGACTCTCATCAGAGCGGTCCTGACCAACGGAGTCGCTGGAGTTGGAAAAACCTTCTCAGTGCAGAAGTTCACTCTGGACTGGGCCGAGGGTTTGGGAAACCAAGATGTCAGTCTGGTGATCCCGCTCTCCTTCAGGGAGCTGAACCTGATCAAAGGTGAGCAGTACAGTCTTCTCAGGCTGCTCCATGTTTTCCATCCAACCTTACAGAAGGTCACAGCAGAGCAGCTGGCTGTCTGCAAAGTGCTGTTCATCTTTGACGGCCTGGATGAAAGCAGACTTTCTCTGGACTTCAGAAACAATGAGGTTGTGTCTGATGTCTCTCAGCAGTCCTCAGTCAACGTGCTGCTGACAAACCTCATCAGGGGGAAGCTGCTTCCCTCGGCTCTCGTCTGGATAACTTCCAGACCTGCAGCGGCCAATCAGATCCCTCCTGAGTGTGTGGACAGGGTGACAGAAGTACGAGGCTTCACTGACGCCCAGAAGGAGGAGTACTTCAGGAGGGGATCGAGTGATGAAGACCTGTCCAGCAGAATCATCTCTCACATCAAGAGCTCCAGGAGCCTCCACATAATGTGTCTGATCCCAGTCTTCTGCTGGATCACTTCTGCAGTTCTGGACCACATGTTGACTACAGACCAGAGAGAAGAGCTGCCCCAGACCCTCACTGACATGTACTCACACTTCCTGCTGGTCCAGACCAAGAGGAAGAAGCAGAAGTATGAAGAGGGACATGAGACGAGTCCACAGCAGCTAACGGAGGCTGACAGGGAGGTTCTTCTGAAGCTGGGGAGGCTGGCGTTTGAACATCTGGAGAGAGGAGACATCATGTTCTACCAAGAAGACCTGCAGCGCTGTGGTCTTGATGTGACCGAGGCCTTGGTGCACTCAGGAGTTTGTACACAGATCTTCAAAAGAGAGAGTGTGATCTTCCAGAAAACAGTCTACTGCTTTGTTCATCTGAGCATTCAGGAGTTTCTGGCTGCAGTCTACATGTTGCACTGTTACACCAACAGAGACACAGCGGTACTGCAGGACTTCCTGAGGAGAGACGGGGACAAAGAAATTGATAGCAGTGATGAAGATGACGCATCCCTGACGGACTTCCTGCAGAGAGACTATAACAACAGCAGAGATCAGGATTACCCATCCCTGGATGTCTTCCTGAAGGGAGTCATGGATAAATCCCTCCAAAGTAAAAATGGCCACCTGGACCTGTTTGTCCGCTTTCTCCACGGCCTCTCTCTGGAGTCCAACCAGAGACTGTTAGGAGGCCTGCTGGGTCGCACAGACAACAGACCAGAAACCATCCAGAGAGCCATCAGCAACCTGAAGAAGATGAGCAGTGATGATTTCTCTCCTGACAGGATGATCAACATCTTCCACTGTCTGACAGAGATGAAGGACCTCTCAGTACATCAGGAGATCACAGAGTTCCTGAAGTCAGAGAACAGATCAGAGAGACTCTCTGAGATCCACTGCTCTGCTCTGGCCTACATGCTGCAGATGTCAGAGGAGGTTCTGGATGAGTTGGACCTGATGAAGTACAACACATCATGGGAGGGACGACGGAGACTGATTCCAGCTGTGAGGAACTGCAGGAAGTTCAAGTAAGTCCGGATGTGATTAACTTGTGTTAGCTGTATTTGTTGTTCTCGCGTCCCACCACCTACGGGAAACAGCGATGGGGTCGGGTGCGCTGCCAGAAGGGTGGCAGTGAAAGCGGAGGGTCTCGACGGACCAGACCCGGGCGACAGAAGCTGACTTTGGGGACGTGGAACGTCACCTCTCTGGGGGGGAAGGAGCCGGAGCTTGTGCGGGAGGTGGAGCGTTACCAGTTGGATCTGGTTGGGCTCACCTCTACGCACAGCGTCGGCTCTGGAACCTTACTTCTGGATAGGGGTTGGACTCTATTCTTCTCCGGAGTTGCTCAAGGTGTGAGGCGCCGGGCGGGTGTGGGGATACTCACAAGTCCCCGGTTGGGTGCTTCATTGTTGGAGTTTACCCCAGTGGACGAGAGGGTCGCCTCCCTACGCCTGCGGGTTATGGGGGGGAAAACTCTGACTGTTGTGTGTGCTTATGCACCCAACAGCAGTTCAGAGTATACGGCCTTCTTGGAGACCCTGGAAAGAGTCCTGTATGGGGCTCCTGAAGGGGACTCTTTAGTCTTGCTGGGAGACTTCAACGCACATGTGGGCAATGAAGGAGACACTTGGAGGGGCGTGATTGGGAGGAACGGCCCCCCTGATCTGAACCGGAGTGGTGGTTTGTTACTGGACTTCTGTGCTAGTCATGGATTGGCCATAACAAACACCATGTTCGAACATAAGGATGCTCATAAGTGTACGTGGTACCAGAGCACCCATGATCGATTTCGTTATCGTATCATCGGACCTGAGGCCGTATGTTTTGGACACTCGGGTAAAGAGAGGGGCGGAGTTGTCAACTGATCACCATCTGGTGGTGAGTTGGGTGGAGTGGCGGGGGAAGCCTCTGGATAGACCTGGTAAGCCCAAACGTGTAGTTCGGGTGAACTGGGAACGTCTGGAGGAGGCCCAAGTTCAGGAGGCCTTCAACTCACACCTCCGGCGGAGCTTTTCAGGCATTCCTGTGGAGGTTGGGGACATTGAACCAGAGTGGTCGGTGTTCAAAGCCTCTATTGCCGAAGCCGCGGCGGGGAGCTGTGGTCTCAAGGTCCTAGGTGCCTCAAGGGGCGGTAACCCTCGAACCTCCTGGTGGACACCGGTGGTCAGGGAAGCCGTCCGACTGAAGAAGGAGGCCTTCAGGGATTTGTTATCCCGGGGGACTCCCGAGGCAGTTGCAAGGTACCGACAGGCCCGAAGGGCAGCAGCCTCATCCGTGGCCGAGGCAAAGCAGCGGGTGTGGGAGAAGTTCGGAGAGGACATGGAGAAGGACTTTCGGGCGGCACCAAAGTTGTTCTGGAAAACTCTCCGACACCTCAGGAGGGGGAAGCAGGGAACCATCCAAGCTGTGTACAGTAAGGATGGGACATTGTTGACCTCAACTGATGGAGTGTTGGGGCGTTGGAAGGAACACTTTGAGGAACTCCTGAACCCGACAACTCTGCCCTCTATGTTAGAGGCAGAGCTGGAGTATGACGGGGGATCGGCGCCAATCTCCCAGGGGGAGGTCACTGAGGTTGTTAAACAACTCCACAGTGGCAAAGCCCCGGGGGTGGATGAGATCCGCCCAGAAATGCTGAAGGCTCTGGGTGTTGAGGGACTGTCATGGTTGACACGTCTCATCAACATTGCGTGGAAGTCGGAAACAGTACCGAAGGAGTGGCAGACCGGGGTTGTGGTTCCCATTTTTAAAAAGGGGGATCAGAGGGTGTGTGCCAATTACAGAGGCATCACACTACTCAGCCTCCCCAGGAAAGTTTACTCTATGGTACTCGAAAGGAGGGTCAGGCCGATTGTCGAACCTCAGATTGAGGAGGAACAATGCGGATTCCGTCCTGGTCGTGGAACGACGGATCAGCTTTTTACTCTCGCAAGGATCCTGGAGGGGGCCTGGGAGTACGCTTATCCGGTCTACATGTGTTTTGTGGACTTGGAGAAGGCGTATGACCGGGTTCCCAGGGAGTTACTGTGGGAGGTGCTGCGGGAGTATGGGGTGATGGGGTCTCTACTCAGGGCCATCCAATCTCTGTACTCCCAAAGCGAGAGCTGTGTCCGGGTCCTCGGCAGTAAGTCGGACCCATTTCCGGTGAGGGTTGGCCTCCATCAGGGCTGCGCTTTGTCACCAATCCTGTTTGTAATATACATGGATCGGATTTCGAGGCGTAGTCATGGGGGAGGGGGTCTGCAGTTCGGTGGACTAAGGATTGAACCACTGCTTTTTGCAGATGATGTGGTTCTGATGGCTTCATCGGTCTGCGACCTTCAGCACTCACTGGATCGGTTCGCAACCGAGTGTGAAGCGGCTGGGATGAGGATCAGCACCTCCAAATCTGAGGCCATGGTTCTCAGCAGGAAACCGATGGACTGTCCACTCCAAGTAGGGAATGAGTCCTTACCCCAAGTGAAGGAGTTCAAGTATCTCGGGGTCTTGTTCTCGAGTGAGGGAACAATGGAGCGTGAGATGGGCCGGAGAATCGGAGCAGCGGGAGCGGTACTGCAGTCGCTTTACCGCACCGTTGTGACGAAAAGGGAGCTGAGCCAGAAGGCAAAGCTCTCTGTCTACCGGGCCATTTTCGTTCCTACCCTCACCTATGGTCATGAAGGATGGGTCATGACCGAAAGAACGAGATTGCGGATACAAGCGGCCGAGATGGGTTTTCTCCGCAGGGTGGCTGGTATCTCCCTTAGGGATAAGGTGAGAAGTTCGGTCATCAGGGAGGGACTCGGAGTTGAGCCGCTCCTCCTTCGCGTCGAAAGGAGCCAGTTGAGGTGGTTCGGGCACCTAGTTAGGATGCCACCTGGGCGCCTCCCTAGGGAGGTGTTCCAGGCACGTCCAGCTTGGAAGAGACCAAGGGGTAGACCTAGGACCAGGTGGAGGGATTATATCTCTTCGCTGGCCTGGGAGCGCCTTGGGATCCCCCAGTCAGAGCTGGTTGATGTCGCCAGGGAAAAGGAAGTTTGGGGCTCTCTGCTGGAACTGCTACCCCCGCGACCCGACCACGGATAAGCGGAAGAAGATGGATGGATGGATGGCGTCCCAGGAGAGAAGCTTACAATAAGGAGACTAATGGAGTCTATCAAAAGGTTCAAATGGGTACTTTAATTAAATAGCGCGGTAATGGAACAAACAGAAGGTAGTTGGAGAGGGAACAGCTGCAGCTGTTGTCTCGAGACGGCCGGGTGAAGAAGTGCCTGAGGTCGCGTTGTCCTCCGTCTGTATCGATCCAGCGCTCCTCCTTCATTGGCGGCTGGTGACATCGTTCTCCCATCTCTTTCTCCAATGTCCGATATCGCACATAACAGAGGATTTAGACATTGTGTGGTCATTGTATAACTTCCACACGCCTTTTCTCCTCACACACTCTTTCATGACTTTTTATTTAATGCCTTTTAACGACTGTAATCGATGTTTACGTGAAACCGGAAGTGGTCATTGTTGTCGTCTCTCAATACAGCTTTTCAAAGTAAACTTTAACCGGAACTGTTTTCAGAATAAAACAGTTTTGAACTTACTGTTTGTTTAAACTAAATCACGTCATTCAATATTGATTTTAATTTCTAACAATCCCTCCTTACATACCTTTTAAGGTATGTAAATAATACTGAAATCAATGAGTTCTTCATCTGATCTAATGTGGATCAGGAGTTCAATTATTCAAATAAACACTTTAACATTTCTGCTCTTTAAATACTGAGAACAAAATAAACCCAACACTGTTCTTCTATTTATTTATAATAATAGTTAAACTGAAGCGTTCCTTTCTTCATATTGAGTGATGGAGGCGACATGTCAAACACATGAAGGACTTGAGAGGTTTCTCAGCATGTGATCACACCACAGAGCAGGACTTACAGTTATCACAGAAACATGTTATTATTACTTTCTTTGCTTTTTTCTTTGCTTTTTAAGAAAATATTCGCAAAGCATACATAACAAAATAAACACATAGATTAACGATAGTTACGGCTGTAACTACGGTTCTATGAGTCCCGGATGACCGCCAGAGGCGGTGCTTTAGCACTGGATATGTCCATCGCACGCATGCGCAGTTCGAGTACCTAATAAAAACAAAGTCACCTGTGACCCACGTGACGACGGCTACATAGGCCGGCGTCATTAGCAGATCGGCTCCCAGAATCTTCTCGCGAGCACACAAGAATTCTGAGTGACAGGAAACTCTGGCGGTCATCCGGGACTCATAGAACCGTAGTTACAGCCGTAACTATCGTTATATTTCGTCCCTACTGACCGCCAGAAGCGGTGCTTTAGCACTGGATGACCTATACCAACCATGTCATGAAGAATCCAAGCCCTTGCTCACCACTGGAAGCAGCGGAGCTCGGCAAAAGGACCATGCCCAAAGAATGGGGAGTGGCGACATTAACCTGATAACAACTGGAGAATGTGCCAGAAGACGCCCACGACACCGCGGTGCAGAAGGTCTCCAGGGGCACCACTCTCAGGGCAGCCCAAGATGTTGAGATGCTCCTTGTAGAGTGGCATCTCAGCCCTGATGGCAGGGGGCAGCCACTGGTTAGAGGGCACAACCTCCTTTAGTGCTGCCATGGCAAAATCAAGAGTTGCTCCTACTGCCGTATAAAGGCAGTAGCCTCGATATACGCCCTTTGGGCACAGCAACTTCAACGTGCCGTTCTACTGAATGTCAAAGCGTGCCAGCTGGACAGGCTGATTGAAGTGGGTTTGTGGAAGGACCCCGGGCAGGAATGCCACATTTGCCCAAAGGGCAACACCTGAGAGTCCCACCTCGGGCATGTATCGTTTATGGAGAGGACATGCAACTCCCCGACTCGCTTCCCTGAGGCTATGGCAAGCAGAAATGCTGCCTTTGTGGGCAGCCACCTAAGCCCCACCTGGGCCAGGGGCTCGAAGGGAGGAGATCAAATCAAATCAAGTTTTATTTATATAGCACATTTATAAACGATTTTTGGTTGAGCCAAAGTGCTGTACATATAATAAAAATAGCCTACAGTAGAAACACTTTACAGCAAATACAACAGCACAGATTGTTCAGAATATCAGTATGAGAAAAACGACACCCTCTGTCCTTAGACCCTCACATCGTACAAGGAAAAACTTCCAGAGAAAACCCACAGTTTAAGGGGATCATGGGAGAAACCTCAGGGAGAGCAACAGAGGAGGGATCCCTCTCCCAGGACGGACAGACGTGCAATAGATGCCGTGTGTAAATCGAAGAGATAATGCATTTTACAGCGTAGGTAGACCAAATGTTTGGAAATGCATGTGTCTGTAAATAAGAAGATGAATCCACGAAGATGTCAACTACAATCCTGTGGGAGAGATGATAGGGCATCCGGCAGCAGAGGCAGGTCCCAAGCCGGAGCCCTCGGGGTGCTAGTGGGACGCTGCCGTAAAGCCCCTCTTCAGGAAGAGGGACACCGACCTGTGGCACCCCGCCGTGGCGCCGTCGACCCGAACATGTCGGGCAGAAATAGCAGCCACATAAATTCAGAGTGGAGTGAGAACGTCCACTATCTAGAAGGGACTGTTGTCTGGGCCACAGCGTACATGCTGTCCAAAGGAACACGCACATTCTTGCCCCCCAGTTGGGGTAGAAGTGGGACACTGAACGGTCCTGCCCTGCCGCACTGCACCCCACCCTGAGAGACATGCACCTATGGTGATGGTCTGCTGGCGGGATGGGATGGCGCCCATGGGCACGCCCATCAGGAGATAAGCCCTGTCCCTCCAGCGTGACAGAGAGTGGAGGCAACGCTGCCACACCCTGACTTTCCTGTGCCTGTGCCACTTGGCGTCCAAGTGAAGGCTGTTCAGCCACATCTGCATGGGGCGCAACGACAGCGGGCCTAAGGGCCCAGCGGCCGAGGCAGCCGTCTGAATATAAGGCACCATCTTGCCCGGCCCACGTGGAAGTAGGCATCCCTCAAGTCCACGGTTGAGAACCACTCCACCTGTGCATGTGCTGTGGTCAGCATATAGAATGGCAGCACCTTCAGGAATCTGTTGATTCCTCTGAAGTCCAATATCAGGTGAAATCCGCCAACTTTCTTGCTCACGAGAAAGTACGCCGAGTAGAACCCCCTGGGCTAAGCAGAGGGTCTACTGGCTCGATTGCGTCCTTGGACAGAAGGACGGACAACAGAGCTAGGGCCTCTGCCGGATCGCTGACGACTGTCATTTTGGCCCAGCCGAAGGCTAGGGGCCGGAACTGCGGTTCGTACCCCTGGGTTAAGTTGAAAACCACCCAAGGGCCGGAAGTACAGACAACCCAGTAACTGAGCTGCTGCTGGGAAAGCAGCCGACGACCGGCCCCGGGACTTCAGGGCCTAGCCCCCCGGCCCATGGAGCCCCTTGGGGGGCGCCGGTAAGGCTCTGAGGCACGAGGCCGCTTGGAAGGCAGGCGACCTAGGGCACGAAAGTCATTGGGAGGCCGTTGAGTGGGCCGCTGGGACCTCTGCAGACCACCCCTGTAATCCGGTGGCTGAGTGCGGCCGCTAGAGGGGCCCCTGGGCCTGCTGGGAGTTGGCACAGGTCTGCGAAGACCTGAGAGCTGCTGACTGGTCTGCCTAGCTTGGGCAGCATGCTCCAGTGCCTCCAGAGTAGCTGACCCAAACAGCTCCCCTGGCACGACTGGCACGCTACGGAGGACTCTCTCTACATGTCCCCGTTAGTGTTGACTAGGCCAGCCAAACCTGGTGACGAGTCTGTACCAGAAAGGGCACAACTCGTCCCAATTCCCTAGTCATTAGGGCAAAGGCCTGCAGTGATGCATCACCGAGGCCCAGCAAAGAAGGCTCGGCCGGAGCCTGCTGCAGCGAGGTGGAGACAGCCAGCATTAGATGGGAGAGGGAGTTCCCGATACCACCCATGCGTGCCGTTGCGTCGTAGGCCCTACAGAGCAGCCCGTCTATGACCCTGCACTGAGGCAGAGGGCACCTGACCTCAGGCCTTAGAGCCTCAAGTGCCTTAAAATAAACTTTTTGTTTTTGACCATCTCTCTCTAAGTCTTTTGATTTGGGGTCCAATATCTCTAGGCCGTAACATTAATTTCTGTTTCTTTTGGTAACAGTCAGTGATAGCAGGAGCACAGACATGTGATCAGATCACACTGACAACTCATTACACTCTATTATAATATATTATTATATATTATATTAAATGGACTAACAGCAAAGGTCTATCAGAACATGTAAAATCTGTTTTCATCAAATGCTTGAGGTTAATATAATATTTCCTCTTTTTTTAACACATGTTGTAATATATGTTTTATTATAGACTTGCTGACTGTGGACTCTTAGAGACTGACTGTGAAGTCGTGGCCTCAGCTCTGAAGTCTGACCCCTCCCATCTGAGAGATCTGGACCTGGG
Source organism: Pogonophryne albipinna (assembly GCA_028583405.1). Classification (NCBI taxonomy): domain Eukaryota; kingdom Metazoa; phylum Chordata; class Actinopteri; order Perciformes; family Artedidraconidae; genus Pogonophryne; species Pogonophryne albipinna. Next base: position 44,807,582 of record CM053246.1, read on the forward strand.
TGACATCCCTCTGGAGGATTCAGGAGTGGAGCTGCTGAGTTCAGGACTAAAGAGTCCAAACTGCAGACTGGAGGCTCTCAGGTCAGTTCACTGACTGCACTTCATACAGATCTGTTTGTGTTTATGATTTTCTGAATTTGAACAAATACAATGTTATTGTTATTTAAATTAAATGTTCCCACACCACTCCGCTCCTCCGCTCCCTTCACTGGCTTCCGGTAACTGCTAGAATCCACTTCAAGACAATGGTACTTGCGTACCATGCTGCGAATGGATCTGGCCCTTCCTACATCCAGGACATGGTTAAACCGTACACCCCAGCCCGTGCACTCCGCTCTGCATCAACCAAACGGCTCGCTGCACCCTCGCTGCCAAGGGGACCCAAGTTCCCATCAGCAAAGGCACATGGGTTTGCTATCCTGGCTCCAAAATGGTGGAATGAGCTCCCCATTGACATCAGGACAGCAGAAAGCTTACACACCTTCCGGCGCAGACTGAAAACTCATCTCTTTCGACTCCACTTCGAGCGATAGAATTACTAACAAAGAACTGCTAACAGAGCACTTGTATACTAATAAAGGACTGGCTTATCTATAGCCAGTTGAGTAGCACTTGAAATGTTTGGCTCTATGAAACCTGATGTACTTATGATTCTGTTTTCTTCAAGGTTGTGTCTTCCTGGTCGATTGTACTTATTGTAAGTCGCTTTGGATAAAAGCGTCAGCTAAATGCAATGTAATGTAATGTAATTATTTGTTCCGTTTCTGCTAATGACTGAATATTGATCAGAGTAACAGAGAGAAGGTGAATGTGTGAGGGAGAGTGTTTGAGCTTCCACAGACTCACCCTGTGCTCCAGGAGTCAGTGGAGATGCTGTCAGTACTGAGGAGCTGTGAGGGAGATGAAGGAGTTGTTCAACATCTGATCAAAGTTAGAGTTCCAGATTATCAGTGGATTGTTTCTGCATCATCTCTGACATTAAAACCCTGTTTAACTCTGATCAGATTATTAAACCTGGAGTTATTTCCAACAGGAACATTGTTTTCTAAAGTTACATCATGTTTTCTTTATTCAGACTCTGGGGCTGCAAGTTGTCAGAGATCAGCTGTTCTGCTCTGATCTCAGCTCTGAAGTCCAACCCCTCCCATCTGAGACATCTGGACCTGAGTCTCTCCGATCTGCAGGGTTCAGGAGTGGAGCTGCTGATAGATCTTCTGGAGAGTCCAGACTGCAGACTGGAGACTCTCAGGTCAGTTCACTGACTCTCTGTTACTGCTGGAGATCTCACATGTTCACTTTGTAATTGAACCTCATTTATATTCATTAATAACTTACATCCATAGAGTTGTACATGTCCTTATATTCATGTTTCATTTTTAAGAGTAAGAAGTAAGAACTGCAGACATACATGTTGACTGTTTCTTAAAGGAACTGTAATAGATGTTAGTAGTAAAAAGTAAATCTATGTATTTAATATTTAGTAAACGATAACGTCTGAATAAAGGTCATCTGAAGTAACTTTAGTTTTACATTGTGGTGGGAATCTATTTATCAAATGTGGATAGAGAGTCAAAGCATTCAGCTCTTTGTGGTATTTCATTCCTTGAAGAAAGTGCAGTCGGTCACACAGAGAGCATACAGTCTGCAGAGAGGAAGATGAAGAGTAGAGTTTGGGTTGCATATTTAAACACAGAGAGAGGAGAAAGGGAGGGGGAAGCTTGGTGATGATGAAGGAGCATTCTGGGAGTGAGGGAGTTAGGGAGGTCGTATCAGGAAGTTCTCAGCTCACCTGAGGTGAAGGTCATACTGTTGGTGCACATAGAGAGTAACCAACAACACTGCAACACATCTTCTTCATAAGGACTTCTCCCAAGCTTAGCTAAGAAGTGTGAGAAGTAGCAAATATAGAGAAACATTAGCAAATAAGAATCACACACTGATATTATTAAAGTAAGTGAGTATAATATGTTTCTATTACATATATGATAAAGTTCACTTTCTGAAGAAGACAGATGTTTCTGTTCAGATTCATTTAAATGTTGAGAAACATCTGATTGGATTATAAACAGATGTTTATCCTCATCATGTTTTCTTTATTCAGACTGAGGAGCTGCTGGTTGTCAGAGATCAACTGTTCTGTTCTGATCTCAGCTCTGAAGTCCAACCTCCATCTGAGAGATCTGGACCTGAGAGACAACAAGCTGCAGGATTCAGGAGAGAAGCTGCTGAGAGATCTTCTGGAGAGTCCAGACTGCAGACTGGAGACCCTCAGGTCAGTAAGGGGTCTATGAAACACAGGGAGGTGTTTCTCTCACTGGGGAAACAGATCAGTGATGTTACCCACTGACTGCAGGCTCTCTCATTCTTCCATCAACTAGAGAAGGCCAGCTGGAAATGCAAAGCCACGTTTAGTAAGTCATCAACTTTCCACCAGACATATGGGATTTGACAGAAGAGTGGAAAAGGTAGTCTGTGTTTGATGGGATGTTTTTAGTTCCTTGACTAATGGCTGTTACTTCCTGTCATGCAGCTGAGAGCTGTGGCAGTCAGTCGTAGTGTTTGCAGAGAAGATATGATGGGATGTAAAGCATGAGATCAGTCAGGACTCTGAAGCTGACTCAAAGAACAAACACTTATTTTAAACTGGATCCATAACTGTTGGATTGTGTTCATCCCTACAGGATCAGAGGAGAGACGATCAGAGACAAGATCCAGAAGACCTGTGAGTACTGAATATCCTCCATTCATCCAGACATGAGACTCTTTGATGGAGCATGTCCTCAGAGGAAAACAACACTCTGGTTTCTCTCTCTTCATCATTTTGGCTGTTTCTCTTTGTTTCATCATCATCATTATTCTCTCTCTCTCTCTCTCCTCTCAGGTGACAGGAAGTGAAGACAGACTGAAAGGTGAGAGGTCGTACCAAGTGAAGTTTATTTATTGAGGTTTCACCTCAGTTTTTCTGGGATTCCAGACGAATCTGCTCAGGTTTGATTTGTTCTCAGTTTATTCATAACGGGGCGAGTTTGAGACGTAAAGAGTACACATATCTTGTACTTTAGTAAAAGTAAAAGTACTCAGATCTTGTACTTGAGTAAAAGTAGAAGTACTCAGATCTTGTACTTGAGTAAAAGTAGAAGTACTCAGATCTTGTACTTGAGTAAAAGTAGAAGTACTCAGATCTTGTACTTGAGTAAAAGTAGAAGTACTCAGATATTGTACTTGAGTAAAAGTAGAAGTACTCAGATATTGTACTTGAGTAAAAGTAGAAGTACTCAGGTCTTGTACTTGAGTAAAAGTAGAAGTACTCAGATATTGTACTTGAGTAAAAGTAGAAGTACTCAGATATTGTACTTGAGTAAAAGTAGAAGTACTCAGGTCTTGTACTTCAGTAAAAGTAGAAGTACTCAGGTCTTGTTCTTGAGTAAAAGTAGAAGTACTCAGATCATGTACTTGAGTAAAAGTAGAAGTACTCAGATCTTGTACTTGAGTAAAAGTAGAAGTATTCAGATCTTGTACTTGAGTAAAAGTAGAAGTACTCAGATCATGTACTTGAGTAAAAGTAGAAGTACTCAGATCTTGTACTTGAGTAAAAGTAGAAGTACTCAGATCTTGTACTTGAGTAAAAGTAGAAGTACTCAGATCATGTACTTGAGTAAAAGTAGAAGTACTCAGATCTTGTACTTGAGTAAAAGTAGAAGTACTCAGATCTTGTTCTTGAGTAAAAGTAGAAGTACTCAGATCTTGTACTTGAGTAAAAGTAGAAGTACTCAGGTCTTGTACTTGAGTAAAAGTAGAAGTACCAGAGTGTAGGAATACTCTGTTACAGTAAAAGTCCTGCATTCAAAATGTTCCTCAAGTGAAAGTAGAAAAGTATTATCATCAAAATATAGTGAAAGACAGTAAAAGTAGTCGTTGTGCAGATTGGTCCATTTCAGAATAATATATATGATATGTTTTATAATGATTGATCATGAAAGTGTTCTCAAAGCTGGTAAAGGTGCAGCTAGTCTGAATGACTTTGTAGACTGCAGGGTAGCTTGTGGATTTACTCCAGGTGGAACTAATGTCTGATTCATTTTTTTCAAGCAAAAATTACCAACGGATTTAACCAGTGAAAAATAAACTTGTAAAAAATATTTAAAATTATAATATTAAAACAGGAATGCGGCAAATAAATTATGACAATATATTTATTTGCAAAGTGATTTTACTCTCTGCTTTGCGCTGTTTGCTCGTCAGTCACTGAGATTTTAATGAATCACATCTTTCTAAAATAATTAAATTCCAGAGGCTTCGTTTTAAAACATTTTTAGTTTTCACTATAAGAACAAAATATGTTTTGGACGGACACTATAATTTACAGTTTTTTACTTTGTTCAATCTGAATTTTCTTTAAAATAAAAAACATCTATATTGATTCTGACTTTTCTACATCCAACTCACAGGTTTATCATTACTTTGAGAAAAAAGATTATTAATTTAACCCTTTTAGAACATATGGTCATTTGTTCTGGGAATGTCATTTTCGAGCCTGAAACCTGAAAAACAGGCTCGGGGCTGAACAGGTTAACAGTTTGAACACTGAACGCCGACTGTGAGACTCAGTTCAATGATGATGTGTTGGAACAGCAAATCCTCCATATATTACTGAGCATGTATTGACGGTACGCATCATAAACCCCTCAGCATGCTGTGTTTATGGCTGATGATGATCTCATGCTCTTCATCAGAAAAGCAGCAGAGAGGCTCCTCATCTCAACACACACACACACTCTGTCACTGTAACAATAGTGTGTGTGTTTCATGCTTTCTATAGAATACGGTTTTCATCCAGCTGCTTCAGTGCTGGAGAGGTTTCTGTGAGCTTTGATGCTGCAGGTTGAAGTGAAGCAGGATCAGATGGAGGAGGCGTACTCGCTGTGATCCATTTGAATGAAAGCATCAGCTGAATGTGATGAGATATGGATGGCTGTGCAGGAGGCAGCTGTAGTCAGTGAGTCTGTCTGAGATGAGATACTTCTGTCTGATGTTATCATGGAGAGGATAAGGGCCAAACGTGATTCTATTTATTTTAATGCAGCGATCAAAGAGACCCTTTTCTGCTTGTTGTGGTGTTTTCTCTCTTTTAGTGTGTTAGTGAAACTGGGCTCTGGTTTCAGACAGAGGGTGAAAAGAGGTGTATGAGCAGGAGAGGACTCTTCAAAGTAGAGACACTACATACTGATATACACCTGAACATCAGCAGGAGAGGACTCTTTAAAGTAGAGACACTACATACTGATATACACCTGAACATCAGCAGGAGAGGACTCTTTAAAGTAGAGACACTACATACTGATGTACACCTGAACATCAGCAGGAGAGGACTCTTTAAAGTAGAGACACTACATACTGATATACACCTGAACATCAGCAGGAGAGGACTCTTTAAAGTAGAGACACTACATACTGATATACACCTGCACATCAGCAGGAGAGGACTCTTTAAAGTAGAGGCACTACATACTGATATACACCTGAACATCAGCAGGAGAGGACTCTTTAAAGTAGAGACACTACATACTGATATACACCTGAAAATCAGCTGGAGAGGACTCTTTAAAGTAGAGACACTACATACTGATATACACCTGAACATCAGCAGGAGAGGATTCTTTAAAGTAGAGACGCTACATACTGATATACACCTGAACATCAGCAGGAGAGGACTCTTTAAAGTAGAGACACTACATACTGCTATACACCTGAACATCAGCAGGAGAGGACTCTTTAAAGTAGAGACACTACATACTGATATACACCTGAACATCAGCAGGAGAGGACTCTTTAAAGTAGAGACACTACATACTGATATACACCTGAACATCAGCAGGAGAGGACTCTTTAAAGTAGAGACACTACATACTGATATACACCTGAACATCAGCAGGAGAGGACTCTTTAAAGTAGAGACACTGCATACTGATATACACCTGAACATCAGCAGGAGAGGACTCTTTAAAGTAGAGACACTACATACTGATATACACCTGAACATCAGCAGGAGAGGACTCTTTAAAGTAGAGACACTACATACTGATATACACCTGAACATCAGCAGGAGAGGACTCTTTAAAGTAGAGACACTACATACTGATATACACCTGAACATCAGCAGGAGAGGACTCTTTAAAGTAGAGACACTACATACTGATATACACCTGAACATCAGCAGGAGAGGACTCTTTAAAGTAGAGACACTACATACTGATATACACTTGAACATCAGCAGGAGAGGACTCTTTAAAGTAGAGACACCACATACTGATATACACCTGAACATCAGCAGGAGAGGACTCTTTAAAGTAGAGACACTACATACTGATATACACCTGAACATCAGCAGGAGAGGACTCTTTAAAGTAGAGACACTACATACTGATATACACCTGAACATCAGCAGGAGATGACTCTTTAAAGTAGAGACACTACATACTGATATACACCTGAACATCAGCAGGAGAGGACTCTTTAAAGTAGAGACACTACATACTGTTATACACCTGAACATCAGCAGGAGAGGACTCTTTAAAGTAGAGACACTACATACTGATATACACCTGAACATCAGCAGGAGAGGACTCTTTAAAGTAGAGACACTACATACTGATATACACCTGAACATCAGCAGGAGAGGACTCTTTAAAGTAGAGACACTACATACTGATATACACCTGAACATCAGCAGGAGAGGACTCTTTAAAGTAGAGACACTACATACTGATATACACCTGAACATCAGCAGGAGAGGACTCTTTAAAGTAGAGACACTACATACTGATATACACCTGAACATCAGCAGGAGAGGACTCTTTAAAGTAGAGACACTACATACTGATATACACCTGAACATCAGCAGGAGAGGACTCTTTAAAGTAGAGACACTGCATACTGATATACACCTGAACATCAGCAGGAGAGGACTCTTTAAAGTAGAGACACTACATACTGATATACACCTGAACATCAGCAGGAGAGGACTCTTTAAAGTAGAGACACTACATACTGATATACACCTGAACATCAGCAGGAGAGGACTCTTTAAAGTAGAGACACTACATACTGATATACACCTGAACATCAGCAGGAGAGGACTCTTTAAAGTAGAGACACTACATACTGATATACACCTGAACATCAGCAGGAGAGGACTCTTTAAAGTAGAGACACCACATACTGATATACACCTGAACATCAGCAGGAGAGGACTCTTTAAAGTAGAGACACTACATACTGTTATACACCTGAACATCAGCAGGAGAGGACTCTTTAAAGTAGAGACACTACATACTGATATACACCTGAACATCAGCAGGAGAGGACTCTTTAAAGTAGAGACACTACATACTGATATACACCTGAACATCAGCAGGAGAGGACTCTTTAAAGTAGAGAAAAGACTCTTTAAAGTAGGGACACATTTCCTATATGTTCTGAGATAAAAGCTTATAAACATGTATTTTCAGCAGAGCATGACACACCTCACATTTAATGGTTATTATGACCCAAACACACAGAAACCCCTCCTCTTACTTCTCCAGGGACATAAGACTAACAACACATTTACAACACAGCATTGATGGAAAAAAACATGTATGAACATCGATCCCTGAGACATCTCTGTGTGAATCTTTATGACGTTTATGGTTGCACAGCGAGCGGCGTCTAAAACATCAGATGGTTTTCACCTGAAGAAATCATTAATGCTGCAGAATAAATGAGACGGAAGATTTAAACATCTCAACTCATATTTCTGAGACATACAGCAGCTTCTAGGACACAGACAGATCCATCAGGTGTGTATTTATAGCCTCAAACATCGCTTCATTTCCAGATACTAAATTTGCATTGCAGCAGCTCTGCAGGACGCCCACCGTTTACTTTGTATTTAATGTTGCGTATGAAGGGTTGTTGCCTCCTGAAAGAATACTTTTAAAGTTGTACATTGTCTGCACAAAGGTTTAGAACTGCCCAGATGTGTGTCATAAATGCAGTAGAGCTTTGTACTTTCAGAGAAATGTGTGATTTAATGACGGTGCGTTTTTTAAATCGCTTTTCCTCAGAAAAGATGGTAAAACCGCCATCACTGTGGACATCCCTTGTTTATTATATTTGTTATCATTTGATTACATGTTAACTTCCAGGTTGTGTGTCCCCTGAAACGAGGGGTGTACCTTCTAATACAACCCTGAGAAAACAATAAGTATGTCATATTCATTTTAATCATTCATTTAGTCCGGCTGCAACCTGGAGTCGCATCTTATTCATTCATTATTTCTTGTTGCTTAAGAGTTTGTGTATTATAAACACTTTAATGTCATATAACTAACCAGAGGTGGGAGAAGTACTCAGATCTGTTACTTGAGTACAAGTAGAAGTACTCAGATCTGTTACTTGAGTAAAAGTAGAAGTACTCAGATCTTGTACTTGAGTAAAAGTAGAAGGACTCAGATCTGTTACTTGAGTAAAAGTAGAAGGACTCAGATCTTGTACTTGAGTAAAAGTAGAAGTACTCAGATCTTGTACTTGAGTAAAAGTAGAAGTACTCAGATCTGTTACTTGAGTAAAAGTAGAAGTACTCAGATCTGTTACTTGAGTAAAAGTAGAAGTACTCAGATCTGTTACTTGAGTAAAAGTAGAAGGACTCAGATCTTGTACTTGAGTAAAAGTAGAAGTACTCAGGTCTTGTACTTGAGTAAAAGTAGAAGTACTCAGATCTTGAGTAAAAGTAGAAGTACTCAGATCTTGTGCTTGAGTAAAAGTAGAAGTACTCAGATCTTGTACTTGAGTAAAAGTAGAAGTACTCAGATCTTGTACTTGAGTTTCCTGTGCTCTTCATCTGTTTCCTGACTCACATACATATAACACCGACTGCATGTCGAGCACACTGAAGTACCAGAGTGTAGGAATACTCTGTTACAGTAAAAGTCCTGCATTCAAAATGTTACTCAAGTAAAAGTAGAAAAGTAATAGCATAAAAATATACTTAAAGTCACTAAGTACAGTACTTGAGTAAATGTACTTCCCACCGCTGTAACTAACAGAAAATACACCTCTGATGATTCCTTTTATAATGTATAGTTTAAATGCATGAAAGCATATCAGAGACACTCTCCTAATTGAACAGGTGTTCTACACATGGTGCCAACAGGAGGCTTAACTCAGAGGACGTATGCATGAACACCGCTGCAGGATAATACCTCTATTGTCTGCAGAGAATATTATTCAAGCAGAGCTCCTCTCACGCAGAGACGTAGAGGACACTCACACACACAGTTAGGACTCATTGCAGAAGCAGAACCAAAGGCCTGCAGCTCATTTGATCTCTGAAGTTCACACACAGGGTTATTCTATAGCTCTCAGGCTGGTTTCCTGTGCTCTTCATCTGTTTCCTGACTCACATACATATAACACCGACTGCATGTCGAGCACACTGATGACCACAGATCAAAGAGTGTTTTCAGAGAGGAACGCTTTGCACGTCCGCTGAAGCCTTCATGCATGTGTCTTTTATCAAAAGTCAAAGTCAACTTTATTGTAAATCTTTCAGTTTGTGTGTGTTGTGTGTTTGTGCGTGAGACGGAGAGATCGAAATACAGTTTCCCACAATCCCAATTACAAAACTACAAATATATATCAAAATATGTATATCCTATGTATACGCAATCAACATGCACACATATGCACACATTAAGATAAAAACACAACGATCGATATATAAAAAATAACAGTCACTTCAATATCTTTGGGAATGTACATGAGTGCATCATGACCAATGTTTATAATGTGTGAATGATATTCAGAGAGGCAGTGTGTCACAGGTGTGCAAGGAGTGGACCCAAAGCACGAAGGCAGACACGGGATTCAAGTCCAAAAGAGTCTTTACTTGAAAAGTAATTACAATACAAAATTACATAATAATCTAATCTAATGCTTACCTAACTAAATCCTAGAACAAGACTAATACTAGTGATGGCAGTTTGACACTGAAGCTTCGAACGGAGCTTCAACCCTGGACTTCCTATTCCATAGAAGCAGTGCTTCGAAGCTTGCTTGAAATCACGTGACATGTGACGTCCGAAGCAGCAACTGCTTCAAATCACGTGACATGTGACGTACGAACCAGCAACTGCTTCATTTCCTGAATGAATCAACTCACTGGTTCGCCGTCCAATCAGGTGATTCAATGCACTGCCTCGTCTCGATTCTGACAGGTGACAGGTTGAAACAGTTTCAAATTTGAGCGCATCAACACTTTATAACCGCTCTGAACAATGTGCAATGTGTGGGTTGTTGTCGTAGTTTGTGTTGTTGCTGTTGAGTTGTTGTTGGCATTGCATTTGAATTGGATCATTATAGAGCAAGCCAGGAAGAAAGATAGGTCGTTATGGCTCGTGAAACACTTCGAAATGTGGAGAAGCTGTGAACAAAAAGAAAATGAGTAATATAAAAACACTTCAATGGTCTAAGGCAGTGCTTCTCAAAGTGTGGTCCGCGGACCACTGGTGGTCCGTGAGCGCCCCCTAGTAGTCCGTGAGTATATTGGTACAATTTCACATTTTAAATAAATTAATAAATTAAAGTTTTACGCACTCTCGCGGGAATATCTCCGCAATGGAGCGAGCTTAAGTTTCACTTCCGATGGTATGATATAGCCCAGCGCAACACCTTCATCACACATGTTGCCACTTGTTTGTACCATTTTCAGGCGATTTGTAATCTGTTCTAGAAAAACGATGTGATTTTGGATATTTGTGGAGTTAGGTGGTCCGCGAGTGTTTTTTTATTGGTTAAGTGGTCCTTGGTATGAAAAAGTTTGAGAAACACTGGTCTAAGGAATAGATAGCCCAGTGGATAGAGCCGGCGGCCAGGATAGAGCCGGCGGCCAGGATGCAGCGATGTCCTCCGCGCAGCTGGTTCAAAGCCCCGAATAGTTAAACTTTTAATCATTGCTTTTCAACTTTAATACTTTAATAACTGATAAAAGGCCCTCTCCTCCCAAAAAAATGTCCATCACTCTCTAGTCTCTTCTCAATAACCCAATACAAACAATTATCAATCTTTAATTGCAAATAGAACATGATATTCAGTCTTAGTGTGTGTGTGTGTGTGTGCATCGAATATTTTTCAAGGCAAAGATACGTTAAACCCACTGCAGCCTTGCACTTCGCCAGGAGAGGTCGCTGTAACTGAAGCTTCGAGAAATGAACCTATTTCCGACACAATTGTCCAAGTGGTTCGATTCTTCCTAACTAATACCTGATCTTCACCTAACTATAACGATAGATGTGGACAATGACTGTAACTAGATGCAATAGGAAACCGCTGGAGATTTTGGCATAAGACACAAGACAATCTGGCAACAAACAAAGGGAGACAGGACACTATATACACGAGGAAAGTGGACACAGGTGGAAACAATCAGGGGCGGGGCAGACACTGACGATGGCGGGAAAAAGAACCAAGGCAGGAAGAAAAGGAACCAGGAACGAGACAAGCTGAATACAAAATAAAACAGGAAGTGGAACATAAATATCTAAGCTAACAAAAAACATTTCACACAGTTGCCGACGCACAACACAGTGGAAGGATATATTTGTATTTAAAGAGTGTACAATGAGTTGGAGCGCTAGCCAATAGGGGTGCGAGGGTTCCGTAGTGATGTCACTGTGTTCCGGAAGCAAAACAAGGAGCCCGGCGGCAGACATCGTTTACCATTGTTAAAAATAATATGTGGCACATCAGCGTAGGAGGAGGAGCTCATTCTTCATCTCACCTGTCCGACTCTCTGAACCTGCCTCAGAGGGCGGGCACTTAGACGGGAAGCAGCCAATCAGAGAGCAGAGATCAAATGACGGTTATCAGTATCCGGTAGAGGCTGCTGCTCACAGAAACATTGAATCGTCCCGCTCTAAACTTCTCTGTAGCCTCGAGTCTGGGGCGTGTTCACTCTGTGGAGGAAGTGCGACTACAGTCAGAGAGGATTTCCCTTTAATAATAATAATAATATTACACTTTATTTGTATAGCACCTTTAAGTTTCTGAATGTTTTGCTCTGTACCTCCTCTGTCTCCAGCAGATGTCCTCCTCTCTTCCTCCTGCTGATCACCTGCTTCCTCTCAGCCACTTCCTGTGTGTCGTCATCACTTCCTGCCTTGAACCTGCAACCTGTGAGCTTAATGAGTCTTCACTGTTTTAATGAATCACTGAATGTAATGGTTGGTGTGTTTCTCGTGTTGCTCTGCGCTCCCCTTCCTGACACATGGTGACTGATGTTTTATCTCTAATGTGCTTTGTGCTAAATGCTAGCTTTAGCGTGCTAATGCATGCTCACTGTAATGCTGATGTTTAGCAGGGTCACTGTTTAGTGTTTGAGATCCTTTACTGCCGTTAAAGCTCTAATGCTACAGTAATGTATGTATTCATTTAACCCTCCTGTTGTGTTCGGGTCAAATCTGACCGATTTACTACTTTCATCAATCATAACTGTTTTACATTCGATTGCATTAAGGCTTCATGATATCCTTCACAGGAGACATTTGAACATATACAATTGCTGATCAGCACTTTCATTGAATTTTGGATGATTTAGTCAACTTTGTAACAACCATGGTGTTCCCGGTCAAACATGACCGCCATGAAGAAAAGGAAATAGTAACCATCCGGATCAGATAAAACACACACACACACACACACACACACACACACACACACACACACACACACACACACACACACACACACACACACACACACACACACACACACACACACACACCATGTATACATCACTTCAGGGGACATTACATTGACTTACATGCATTTCCTGGAGACTTATCCAAACCTTAACCATAACCAACACATGCCTAACCCTTACCCTAACCCTAACCCTAACCCTAACCAAGTCTTCACCCTAAAATTAATTATTCCCCTTATGGGGACCTCCATTTTGTCCCCATAAGGGAGGCGAGTCCCCACACGTGACTGTGTAAACAGATGTAGGTCCCCACAAGGATAGTAATGCTAGGCCACACACACACACACACACACACACACACACACACACACACACACACACACACACACACACACACACACACATACTCTAGATGTGTTCCCCCCCTTATGTGCCCATCCCCCCATGTGTATCACACCTTGCACACACAATACATGTTCAGTGTCTGTTCTTTGTATATTTACTGCAGTTGTTCATGTATACCAGTAGTCTGATACAATATTTACAGTTTGAAAAGGTGTTCAATGAAATGTGGTGATGATTAATGGTGTTTAAAACAGGACCGGTCAAATTTGACCACGAACATCAAAGTAAGGGGGGGGGGAACGAAGACAATAGGAGGGTTAAGTTATATTTCTCACGGCAGAGGCCAGATGATGATGATGCAGCAGAGCCTCATGCTAAACCTGAGAACAACAGACCGTCTACCTGCGGGAATACAAGGCTAATACACCTCTAATTAAGGGTAGAAGTACAAGCTTTAGTGGAGTTCACAAAGCTCCACTGCAATGGGATTGATACTAGCACCATTTACATATCTTTATATGAGTTCTACATCCTGAGCTTGCTACTGATATAGGTTGAAGCCTGTACAGCTGCAGAGGCCTTTTTAAAATAAGATTTATGGATCCTTGCAGTTTTTATTTTTAAAGATAAGACGATAAAATAGTTCCCCTTCCCTGGGACAATATATGTTTTACATTTAATGAAATGCAGTGGATTTAATAGCCATAACTAATGTGCACAATGCAACAGTCTAACATAGACCTATGCTCACAATAAGAGACCTTATTTAAAGTACAGATACATATATTTGTATGGACTTATCAATCTCCTTACTGTGGACCCTTGCAAACCTAAAGCTTGTACGTTTAGTGTTTTTAAACCGTAATGAGATGTCTCTTCTTAGTCTTTTATTCTTGCAATAAACAGAAAGATGGTCTTCGTCTGTAGTTTTCCTCTCCTCTGACTCTCTGCTTTCTGTATCTATCTTCTCTGTGTTCAACCTACATGCAGACTGATGGGTGAAGACCTTTGAGTTAGGTTTTCCTTTAGAGTGCACTCAAATCTAGACAGCGTGTTTGGGAAACTGTTATTCTCACTGTCTGAACCCCTAATCATAAAACTATCAGGGTTTGTAATTAAACTCCAGCGTTGTAATAATGCTGACGTCAGCGGGGCGTCGCCACGTTGTGTTTCTGATGAGTCATCCTCCTCATAACTTTAATCATCTTTAAGCAAGTCATCGCTCAGAAACAGAAGCTATGGTTTGGTGTCAGGGCGGCAACCAACAAGTACTTCCATTCATCTGCAGGTTCTTTTCTATTGTTTGTTCAAATGTAAAAAATAGTGAATAATGTCAATCCCAATGTGATGTCTTTAAATGACTTGTTTAGTCAGAATCAAACCCAAAGTTAGGAAAACGAAGACAACAGGAGGGTTAAACAACGCCCGTGCATACAGACACATCTCAGAGAAGAGAAGAGAGATTGATGCCATATTTTAGCTGATATCTTATTTCAAGTGACTTTTTAGTTATTAATAATCTCTTATTCTGATAAGTTGATATACACCAGTGTACTGTACGTTTATGAAGGTGCACCCTTTCTCTTTAAGATTTGAGTATTTTATAATGAATTTATTTAGTTTATAAAGAGGTTTTTTTAATTCTTTACTGCTTACAACTCATTTAACTGATCTTTTTTTTTTTTTTTTTTTTTTAAAACACACAATGCTCTGAATTAGCCCCGAGCGAAAAATGCTAACCGAAAATCACTCCTAGCTCCCTTATTACTTATCCTAGCTGCACATCCAACACATCGTTTATGATCGTAAAGACACAGAATCTAACGGTGCCCACCGCAAAACTGAGAGATACAAACTCGCGACGTTATCAACAAAAACGTACATCAAAACATGTGGTGCTAGATAGCCTAAAATGCTAAAATGGCTTACCTAGGTCTTTGTCTGGTCAAAACTGGTCTTCAATGGCATTAAAACGATAAAAACGATGCTGTAGTTAATCCATAGGTTAATATCCAATGTGACTGTGTCCCCTTTGAAATGTTCTGATAATCTATAAGCAATAAAACTAAAAAATTCCGTTTTCAAATATCAGAGCAGGGATATTCCTACGCTCTGAAGCAAGATTGCATGCGCTGAGACGCAACCTTTTTTTTAAATATGTGTGTGCGGGACGATTGCCCTTGGATTCTATTGGCTCTAACGGTCAGAAAGAGATGTCACATGTCAAAATTGAACAAGGGGGCCCAGAGATATGGAAAATCCACCCAAATGGCCCCAGAAGAGGGTTTTTTTGCTAAATCTGTCTAAAAAGGTCAAATATCACTTGTTTTGCATCAATCTTGATACAGGGTACTTATGATATGTTGTACTTTGGATTCCTAAAGTTTTAGTCTACTAACCCATCATCCAAGGTTAGTTTTCACTATAAGTACAAAATATTTTTTGGACGGACACTATGATTTACAGTTTTTTACCATGTTCAATCTGAATTTTCTTTAAAATAAAAAACATCTATATAGATTCTGACTTTTCTACATCCAACTCACAGGTTTATCATTACTTTGAGAAAAAAGATTATTAATTTAACCCTTTTAGAACATATGGTCATTTGTTCTGGGAATGTCCTTTTCGAGCCTGAAACCTGAAAAACAGACTTGGGGCTTAACAGGTTAATATACTCGCACCACACTGTAAAAAATACTCTCTCAAAATGATCTGCAAAATGTTGTGTGCATTAAACTGATAAAGAAATCAAAGTATTGTGTTTTATTATATAATGATGATTAAAACATTAATTATAAGGGCTGTAAAATTAATAATCAGAAATAATATTGTGTTAAAAGGTTATATTTATATAAGTATAATTATATGACTCTATTTGTGAAGCACCTTACATTCAAGCAATGCAGCACAAAGTCATTTAGAAACAGTAAACGGACAGAATTCATATTGAAAAAGTCAAATAAAAAACATTTCAGACCAGAAATAGATAGAATACATTTGTACATAACATGTATTAAAATCAGTGTTTGCCGTGGCATCAGAAGAGGTGGAAAATAGAAATAAAGGATCTTCAGGAAAGTCCCAGAGTTAAAGGGATTTGAGGGGTTTAAACGAGGTCTTATATCCGTTTACCTCCAGCCAACTTAAAGCCTAATTAAAGGCGACGTGTTAAAGACAAAGCTCTGATGGGATAATGCAGCTCCAGGTGCATCATGGGTAGTGGAGCAGCAGGTCGGCCTTGCACTTGGCAGCAGATGGTGAGAGCCGGACCGAGGAGCAGCAGATCCTGCTGGAAAACACTTGTTTACCTGAAGACGCTCACTTCCTGTCTGTGAAGACATGCCTCACTGCAGGTAACCCTCACACACTTCATTGCTCTCAAACTCTATCTGTGTTTATTGCATGTTTAGCGGGGAATGTTTAACTTGGTACGTGCAGTTTGCAGAGAAAGTGGTGTTTGTGTCATTCCAGTTAGAAGTATCTGATGATATTGGCAGTAATATGTGTGAAGGTGTCAGAAAGTGTGTTTGTGTGTTTCAGAGAACAGACAGGAGCTAAATCTGCTCTAAGTCCATCTGCTGCAGATCTGCTGAGAGGTTAGACCTGCAGGTAAACACGTCACTGTGTCACTCGGGTTCAAGTATATATTTATACTGATTTTATGTGAGTTTTCTACGTGATGCTAACCAGTGGAGGAAAGTGACTAAGGTATCATTTTTAAGGAGAGCAATTCTTTTTTTCGTCATCATTCTAAAAGCTTTGGATTTCTTTGACTTTATTTACCTACATTAATATTTATGTTTATTTATGATCCCCATTAGCTTTATTAGCTTTACCGGCAGTGGCTCAGTCAGTATATATGTCAGTCAGACCTAAATATGGACTGTGAACTGCTACTTGGAGAGGTCCCAGTTCACCTCGTGCCCTGCCGTGGTGCCCTTGAGCAAGGCACCGGTCAACCCCCTTCCCCCCTCACTCCCATTGCTCCCCGGGTGCTGTACAATAGCTGCCCACTACTCCTAGTACTAGACTCCTGGTACTAGACTCCTGGCTCTAGACTCCTGGTACTCGACTCCTGGTACTAGACTCCTGGTGCTAGACTCCTGGTTCTAGACTCCTGGTACTAGACTCCTGGTACTAGACTCCTGGTTCTAGACTCCTGGTACTAGACCCCTGGTTCTAGACTCCTGGTACTATACTCCTGGTACTAGACTCCTGGTTCTAGACTCCTGGTACTATACTCCTGGTACTAGACTCCTAGTACTAGAGTCCTGGTTCTAGACTCCCGGTGCTAGACTCCAGGTGCTAGACTCCTGGTGGTAGGATGGGTTAAAAGCAGAGAACACATTTCACTGTGTGCTCTGCATGTGAGACCTGTGTCACATGCAGAGCTGTCACATGAGGGTTTCATCCCTCCGATTCTTCTTCTTCTTTTGCTCTTGACAAAAGCTACTCTTCCTGGGGCCCGACACTTAAAACAATACAACAATAATACAACAACATTCAAGACATAAGTCCTGACATCATTAACAACATTAACAACATCATCAACAATGTCATCCACTTTCAACATCAAACTCAGCCAAGGATGAGTGCACAAGACACCCACCAGTACAAAGCATGAAATACAATTCAATTAGGGTTCACAGCTCACAAGGGTACATGCTCGATAGTAGATGGCACTTCAATCTCTTCTTGAAAGAGGCTCTGGGCTCCATGCCAGCGAGGTAGTTTGGCAATGAGTTCCATTCCTTTATAGCTCTATAAGTCACAGAAGATTTGTCCCGGGTTTAGGTGCCAGTAGATGGCCTGATGCAGCTTGTCTAGTCTTATGGTCGTGCTCGTCTCCTGTGTAAACTATTTGATCATAAAAGTACAGTGTTTTTTTGCTAAATTGGACATTTCTGAGAAAAGTGATAACACGAGATTGCAGACGTTTCTCAACCGGAAGCCAATTTGACGAATTAAACCTTTTTAAAGTATTTCAATGTCACAATATTTCTAAGGTACTTGTAGTTATCCTGGCTCTACTGTTTTCATGCTTTAATGTTTTGGTGCTTTTTTATGCTCATACTTTTGTACTTTTCCAAGTTGATTTATGATTTCCAATAGAGTGTAAATTAGATTTTTGTATTTATTGTTTAGCAGCCGGGAGTCTGTTGTTTATATATGAGCTTTAGGTTTTGAGAATGGCATGGTCACATGTACACAATATTCTCCTGCAAGTTTTTATAGCTGAACTAGACCTGATTACATTTTCTTTGCCACCTGAAGCAAATAATGTTTTGCCATATTGCTTGTGTAGAATTGAAGATTAAAGAGGTATTTAAATATAAATACGGCAATATTTGTATCAGTATAAGCTCAATCAGTGTCGATGGATAATGACTTAACCGATATTTGCAGGACTTTAACCTGATAGTATTTCTAGTTTAATTCAGTAGTAGTTCTTCCTTCATTAGCTGTCAGAACATGTTGTATTTAGCTGTTTCTGTGATAGTGTTGAGCTCTTAACCACATGCTGAGAACATTAAAAGGGAGTGACAATAAGCCATGAGGTCGCGTTCTCGCCTGCTTCCTGTTCTTTAACAAAACATCCAGGAAACAGAGGCTGGAAACTGGCACATGGGGAAAAGCCAAATCCTCTTGCATGTTTGTGAATAAAAGGAATATTTAAAGGATTACCTCCCAGGATGTTCCAAATATAAACAACTCTGAAGTTAGCAGGCTTGAAAGTAACATGTAAATACTGTTTATATTTGTGTGTTAACTAAGTATGTTTATTCTAAAGCCCTTAATATGCCTCCTCTCTCTGCAGGTAGCAGCTCAGTTCCTCCTCCTGCAGGACGTCCCATTTTAACCCTCTCATGAACACAGAGTGACCAAACAGGAAATAATAATAATCCTCTAAAGATGGCCGCCTGGCTGTATGTCCCCCAGGAGCCCTGGGCCCTCGCTGCTGGGGGCCACATGTGTTCTCTGCAGGATAACATCAAGCAGGAAGTCTTACCCATGATCCTCTGCTCCGCCGGCATCTCTGCAGGACTCGTATACTTGCTCATAGGTATGTCCTCATAAAAATGACTAACAAAGCACTTACTGTATATACCAATGAAGGACTGGCTTATCTAAAGCCAGTTGAGTCGCACTGAACATGTTTGGCTCTATGAAACCTGATGTAAAATATGATTCTGTTTTCTTCAAGGTTGTATCTTCTTGGTCGAATGTACTTATTGTCACTTTGGATAAAAGCGTCAGCTAAATGAAATGTAGTGTAAACACAAAAATACTGCAGTAAGGACTGGCTGCTTAATCTGTATCAATACTATGGCTATTATTAAATATATACACATTTTATATGCATTCATTGTTAATTTTGAAATCATTTGACATCTATTATTATAATTATAAATAGTAATAATAGTAACCATTATTAAAAAAAAATATTAAAGTAAATCATACAATTCAAATAATAATTAATTATAAAAATAATAATAATACAACTTTTTAAGAAGAAAAAGGATTAATTGTAAAAAATAAGAATTTTACAATAAAAAGTAATCAGAAAATAAAATGACTGAGTAAAGTCAGAAATCTGATTTAAAAAACAATATCTGAGATAAAAAGTTAAAAAGTCGAGAAAGAAATATGAATTCTGAGGGAAAAAAACGATATTGGAAAAGAAAATGATTTCTGAAAAATCTCAAAAATATGAGAAAGATAATCCAAAAAGAAAAAAGTCATAATTTGGAATTTTTTTTTTTTTTTTCTAACAAAAAAAGGAAAAAATATGCAAAAAAGGTCTGAAATCTAGTAAGAGTCGATTCTGAGAAAAAAGTTCAATACATAATTTTAGGGGGAAATAATGATTCTGTGGAAAAAAAGTCCGAAATCTGAGAGAAAAAATGTAATCGGCGAAACAAGTCAAAATTAAAAAAGAAAAGTTATGAATATAAAAGTCAGAAATATAAGAAAAAAGTCAATTCTCAGAAATAGGTCAAAATTCTGAGGAAAAACACAGTGAAAGTACGAAGTGCAACAAAATTATTTTAACAAATCATATATTAATAATGTTCAAATTGTACTACAATATACAGGATACTGTATTGATATCACAATAAAATTACACAGATAAAGTGACAGACATAATCTCATTTGTATCCCCCCTCTCCTCAGGACACCGCTGCTTCAAGTTAATAATGTAATAATAACAGTACTACTTAAAAAAAGAACTTCATAATTATAAAAATAACACTTTTTAAGAAAGAAAAGATAAAAGAATAAGAATTTTCAAAAAATGTATTCAGATATCTGGGAAAAATGCAATTCTGAGGAAAAAAGTCGAAATTCTTAGTGAAGGCGGAAATCTGATCAAAGAAAATGATTTAAAGGTGGGGTAGGTAAGTTTCAGAAACCGGCTCGAGTGCACTAAAATTTGAAAGTACACAGCCGAAAAGAATCCGCCCCTTCCTTCAGACTTCCTTACAGAGCACCTCCTCCAACACACATGAACGCGCACATGACTTAGGTTGGCTCTATAGTTCAGGGGAATTGTAAACCATACAAAACAGATAATTACCTGTCCAAGAGAAAAAGAGCGACCACGGCGTCAGATTTCAACTCGGTGTGTATGGGGGTTATTCCCTATCTTTATTCAAGAGCGTGGTATTTACATTTGAGAGCATACTTTATTGATTTCCTTCACTCAAACCCTGTCATCGCACCAAAGACAAACCAAAGAGTAACCGCCCTTACGGGACGCTGTAATAAGTAAAGCGAACGCACCCGCAAGGACACCTGGCCTCCTATTGGTTGAGGGATTTTGACAGGACTGTTGCACAAAAGTTTCGAGCGCGCACAGAATAAATCTGAGAGCAGAACAAATCCGTAAGCAGCAATATATCTGAGTGCAAGCGTACAGTTTGAGCAGAAGCAGAGCAAAGTGCAAGCAGGCACTGTTTGAGTGCGAGGAGGGTTTGAGGGAAATAAATACATCAAGTATGCTCTCAAATTTAAATACCACGCTCTTGAATAAAGATAGGGAATAACCCCCATAGGTGTGTTGCATCAGTTGTCGCCATCGTTGAAAAGCAACTCCGATATTGACTCTGGTTTGAATTCTCCTAGTTTCCACTTTGTTTTTGTTCCTAATTTGCTCCGTTACATTATTTATTTTGCTACCAGTAGACGATGTTGAACCTAACTCTGCCATGGTGAAAGTGGCTGCCTGTTGCTGGCGAGTCATTGAAGTACTGCTGCAATGCACGCCCAATGAGGGCACGCCCAATGAGGGCACGAGATACATTTGTGCGTGCACGAGATGGAAGGCTGACAGACAGGACGGCAATCCAATCCGTTTAGCCGGCCCGGCTAAACGGATTGGTCGTACTTTTTACAGTATTACGGCTTCCACAGATGACATTTTTTAATGGATTTTTTGTCAAAGCACTTAAGATATGCATTGCTATCGGGATGTTAAGAGCATTCCATGGAATATAACAAAAAGTGTATCTCGAGCCGGTTTCTCAAACTTACCTACCCCACCTTTAAGGTAAAAAATAGAGAAAATAATTTAAAAAATCAGATATAAAAAAAAAAGTAAATTCGGAAAAATATGGATTAATTGTAAAAAATAAGAAAAAACAAAAGTTCTAGGAAGTCATTTGGAAAAACAGTTATTTCTGAGGGAAAAAAATATGCAAAAAATAAAGTAATGATTCTGTAAAAAATTGAAAAAGGTCTACTCTGAGAAAAAGTTTAAATCGGCAAAAAAAGTCAGAATAAAAAGAGAAAAAAATCTAAACATATTACATTACATGTAATTTGTTATACGCTTTTATCCAAAGCGACTTACATACATTCAGTACTGTTGGCACTCTGTGGGGTGAAGTGTCTCAGGGACACAACAACATGCTGACTGCAGTGATCGAACTTGGTACCCCCAGATTCGAAGTCCAGCGCTCTATCCACTGAGCCACAGCCGCCCACATATCTTAATAATGTGCAAATAGAATATACAGTATGCATTTATATCACTAATCAGAATCAGAATGACTTTATTACTCCCACAGAGTATCAACTCTCATTTATTCCCCCCCCCCCCCTCCCCCTCCCTCCTCAGGATACCGCTGCTTTAAGGTGGCCATGTTCCTCTGTGGCTTCCTGTGTGGCTCTGTCTCTCTCCCGCTGCTCCACCTGGACCCTCCTCTGATGGCCGACCTCTGCCCAGGGACCAGGCTGGTTCTGGGGCTGGGGATCGGGCTCCTCACGGGGCTGATGGCCCACCTGGTGCCTCCGCTGGGGCTCCTTCTCAGCGGCCTGCAGTTGGGGGCCCTGCTCTCCGTGGGGCCCCTGATGCTGCTGGCTCATTTCCACAGCCTGGGGCCAGTGTTGGGCCCCCTGAGCGTGGTGCTGGCTTCAGGCCTGATCGTGGCCCTGATGACTCTTCGCTGGCAGAAGGTCCT
Source organism: Pogonophryne albipinna (assembly GCA_028583405.1). NCBI lineage: Eukaryota > Metazoa > Chordata > Actinopteri > Perciformes > Artedidraconidae > Pogonophryne > Pogonophryne albipinna. Next base: position 44,830,133 of record CM053246.1, read on the forward strand.
GATCATCGCCTACACGTCGGTGTTGGGATCCGACGTCGTGCTGCTCAGCCTGGACCTCCTGCTGGGAGGGGCCACACTGCTGGATCAGCTGTTTGATGTGTTCACTGGGAACCCAGTTAAACCCCTCTGCTGGTTCAACTGGGGCATCGCTGGGCTGGGGCCAATCCTCGCTTTGATTGGTGGAGCCGTGCAGTGGAGGTTCACAGCCAGAGGATTTTCACACAAAGAAGGTGAGTTCCTCTCCTGCTGATGTTCAGGTGTATATCAGTATGTAGTGTCTCTACTTTAAAGAGTCCTCTCCTGCTGATGTTCAGGTGTATATCAGTCTGTAGTGTCTCTACTTTAAAGAGTCCTCTCCTGCTGATGTTCAGGTGTATATCAGTCTGTAGTGTCTCTACTTTAAAGAGTCCTCTCCTGCTGATGTTCAGGTGTATATCAGTATGTAGTGTCTTTACTTTAAAGAGTCCTCTCCTGCTGATGTTCAGGTGTATATCAGTATGTAGTGTCTTTACTTTAAAGAGTCCTCTCCTGCTGATGTTCAGGCGTATATCAGTATAGTGTCTCTACTTTAAAGAGTCCTCTCCTGCTGATGTTCAGGTGTATATCAGTATGTAGTGTCTTTACTTTAAAGAGTCCTCTCCTGCTGATGTTCAGGTGTATATCAGTATGTAGTGTCTCTACTTTAAAGAGTCCTCTCCTGCTGATGTTCATGTGTATATCAGTATGTAGTGTCTCTACTTTAAAGAGTCCTCTCCTGCTGATGTTCAGGTGTATATCAGTATGTAGTGTCTCTACTTTAAAGAGTCCTCTCCTGCTGATGTTCAGGTGTATATCAGTATGTAGTGTCTCTACTTTAAAGAGTCCTCTCCTGCTGATGTTCAGGTGTATATCAGTATGTAGTGTCTCTACTTTAAAGAGTCCTCTCCTGCTGATGTTCAGGTGTATATCAGTATGTAGTGTCTCTACTTTAAAGAGTCCTCTCCTGCTGATGTTCAGGTGTATATCAGTATGTAGTGTCTCTACTTTAAAGAGTCCCCTCCTGCTGATGTTCAGGTGTATATCAGTATGTGGTGTCTCTACTTTAAAGAGTCCTCTCATGCTGATGTTCAGGTGTATATCAGTATGTAGTGTCTCTACTTTAAAGAGTCCTCTCCTGCTGATGTTCAGGTGTGTATCAGTATGTAGTGTCTTTACTTTAAAGAGTCCTCTCCTGCTGATGTTCAGGTGTGTATCAGTATGTAGTGTCTCTACTTTAAAGAGTCCTCTCCTGCTGATGTTCAGGTGTATATCAGTATGTAGTGTCTCTACTTTAAAGAGTCCTCTCCTGCTGATGTTCAGGTGTGTATCAGTATGTAGTGTCTCTACTTTAAAGAGTCCTCTCCTGCTGATGTTCAGCTCAAAAAGTTATCCTGTAATGTCATACTTACACTTTATTTGTATCTCCCCTTTCGATGCTTTTTAGCTGCATACAAAAAACAGAAGAAACACGTGAAGAAGCACAAATACAGAGAGTTGAGGAGACGACCTCCACCTCACCGGCGCCGCCGCCCTCCACCTCTGAAACGCTACGCCGGAGATGTCCTGGCACCGGTCAGTGTTTACATTCAGAGACAAAGTGCAGTTCTTTGTTGGTCCCTGAAGGCAGCATCTCCCTGGTCCAATGGGATTCCTCCATGTGATTTTGGATAATGTCAGAAAATAATATCAACGTTCATGATACTTAAACGTTTAGTTCAGCAGGATAATCTCCACATATTACAACCCAGTCTCACGGCATTTTGTGTTATAGTCGTGTATTACAATGCCGTTATGTGATGACTTTCAAAGAGAAAAGCAAGAACACTCGGAATAAAGTGTTATTTATTTATTATTGTTTTTCGGATTTCATATCGCATTAACAACATATCCCTACATGCATTGCGGCTAAAACATAGATGAGGATCTTGGGTAATCAGTTCGGTGGCTGTGTATCGCAATGATGCTCGAAATGTCCCTTATAGGCCTACGTCTGTTTCCGGTTATTTTTATTTTGAAATTCAGTTCCTGACGGACGCCAACAAAGCCCGAGATTATGGAATTAAACCAATAAATAAAAGCAAGGATAATTGTGTGTTATTGGTGAGTAAATAACAGTGTGTTATTTAGCAAAGAATAACAAATTAGAAGGAAAAAAAGATTTTAGAAAACACAGATTTCAGTATTCTGAGGCTCTGAGCCATTTATTTTCCTCACAGACGACAAAAAAAGTCAGACATTATACGATTTAAAATAAAAACAATAATCGTGGCTTGATATTGAGTAAGAACATGTTTTTATGAACCCCACAGCTTCCGGTCTTCCACGACCCGAACGGACAAAAAGACGTGTTGCAGGCACGAAACATACTACCAATAGAAATACATTGCTTTTAAAATCGTGTGACACGAAAAAAAAAAAGGGGGAAATCGTGGTGAACACGAATCACTAGATTAAATGTTGTTATAACACGAAATGCCGTGAGACTGGGTTGCATAACACCACGTTATGATTTCTGAAGTAAAAAGCTAACGTTATGCTATAAAGCAGTGGTCGCCAACCAGTCGATCGATTGCGAGTGTGGTGGTGCGGGTAGATCGCGGACCGTTAACAAAAAAAGTAACAAAAGAAATTAAAATTAAATTAAAATAATAATGTTTGAAAAATACGTTTTTAGGTGTAAACCTATCATCCACCACCCCGTTAGCATGTGCCACTTGATTGACGTATATTTGAGACACCTCAATAATATAATACATTCACGTGAACCTCATCCTGACACAAGAGAGGACGGCAGGACTGCAATTTCCCGTGTTCAGTGAATGCAACAGAGGCAAGTCACCAGACCAATCAGAGAGTTGCATGGAAATACACGTGTGCTTGTGTCATTCAAGCTCGGCTCTGTGTGTGTGTGGCAATAGCGCATTTAGGGAGAGAGAGAAAGGGAGAGAGGGAGAGAGAGGGAGAGAGGGGGAGAGGGGGACCGGTGCTAGCAGGGACCGTGATGTTAGCATCTGGTTAGCTAGCTGCACTAACGGACATAAGGAGCTGTTTCCACAACAAGCTGGAGGAGAGTCCTCCCCTGTCAGACTGAGGGGCTCAGGTGAGCTAAAGGACTCTCTGAGGGTTTAGAACGGTTTTGTCACAAATTATTCAAAAGATTATTTCCGCGGCACACCTTCATATGATCATTATAGTTATACAAACAATAAGAGAATAAATGAAAAACAGGTATGAAATACTATATGGCAGTAAAACAAGAATACACTTTGAAAGGAGAGTGATTTGTAAAATATCCATAAAGAAAAAGAAAATCTGTTAGCAGTTCTGTTTCATCTGGTGCTGAGAGAGGTTTCCATAGATCTCTTCATGTTGCTCTCCAAGTGCACCAGATTGATGCTTTCAACTTCAATATTTAAAAAAAAATCTTCCCGGGGAGCATGCCCCCGGACCCCCCTAGACGAGGTGAGGACCTAGAGGAGGTGAGGACCCCCCTAGAGGAGGTGAGGTCCACCCCCCACTCATAAAAAATAGCACCCTGCCTACATGCTGTGAGCTGATTATGGAGCCTTCATTGTAACAGTAATTCAGATGCAATTAGCCTATGAAAGGCCTCAAATTGGAAGCACTGTCTGGGCACTGTCTGGGGCTATAAAGGAACTACAGCACGGTCACATGACTTCACGTCACCACCGCTAAGCTAAAGGTGGCTAATGTTGGGCTATAAAGGAACTACAGCACGGTCACATGACTTCACGTCACCACCGCTAAGCTAAAGGTGGCTAATGTTGGGCTATAAAGGAACTACAGCACGGTCACATGACTTCACCACCGCTAAGCTAAAGGTGGCTAATGTTGGGCTATAAAGGAACTACAGCACGGTCACATGACTTCACGTCACCACCGCTAAGCTAAAGGTGGCTAATGTTGGGCTATAAAGGAACTACAGCACGGTCACATGACTTCACGTCACCACCGCTAAGCTAAAGGTGGCTAATGTTGGGCGTGATGACGTTTAGTCGTCTCATTTAGACACTAGTTAGCGACCGCCGTTTTTAAATCTACCTGTGGGGTATTTACTGACTTATGCTATATCGTAGAATACAAATCTCTTCAGCTTGTGTTAAACACAGACCTTATTTCAGGAAACACATTCAGAAAACCATTGAAGAGGGGACAGGAAGTGATGAAACGCTGACTCTTTTCGGACTCATTCCTTCACCCTCTCATTGCATGATAATAATCCTGATCCTGTGTTTCTGCCTCAGAGTTATCTGCAGTGTCTGCAGGAGCGTCAGCAGGGAACAGGATCCTCTTCCTCCTCCTCTTCCTCCAGCAGAAGCCTCGTCTCTGCAGCACACACTCTGATCGACTTTGACTTTGAGACGGGGTCCATGGTGTCTCTGACCTCCGCAGCCACGCCGGTCTACACAGTGGGAAGAAACACGCCTTCCAATGTCTGCAACATGCACGATTACGTTATTTACTGAGAATCAGACAGGAAACCGTTTCCACTGCCGCCCTGAATCCACTTCTTCTGTTTGCTTCTAGACCAGTTCATCACATTTTGTGTCCGAGATGTTTTCTGTACAGGCAGCAATAATCTTCACGTATCCTTTATAGTCATGATTTGATTTGTATGGCACTTTTCCCAGTGCTCAAAGACGCTTTACATACAATCAGATCAGAACAACAAAAACACAAGTCCTGATCCAAGGGAACGTATTATGTGGGATGATGAATAGAGATTGAAAGCAAAAGTGAGTTTGACGGCTTTTTGAAGGATGCAAGAGCCTTTTGGATCTGACCAGAGGTGGGAAGTAACTAAGTACATTTACTTTTTGAGATACTTGTAGTTTACTTGAGTATTTCCATCCTCTGCTACTGTGTACTTCTACTCCACTACAGTTCAGAGGTACATGGTGTACTTTCCCTCCACTACATGTATTAATACCTTTAGTTACTTCACAGATCTGGATGAATGATGTGAAATCTAATCAAGTGTTGAATCAGACTTTAGTTCCACCTGGAGTAAATCCACCAGCTACCCTGCAGTCTACAAAGCCATTCAGACTAGCTGCACCTTCACCAGCTACCCTGCAGTCTACAAAGTCATTCAGACTAGCTGTACCTTCACCAGCTTTGAGAACACTTTCATGATCAATCATTATAAAACATATCATATATATTATTCTGAAATGGACCAATCTGCACAACGACTACTTTTACTGTCTTTCACTATATTTTGATGAGAATACTTTTCTACTTTCACTTGAGGAACATTTTGAATGCAGGACTTTTACTGTGACAGAGTATTCCTACACTCTGGTACTTCTACTTTCACTCAAGTACAAGATCTGAGTACTTCTACTTTTACTCAAGTACAAGATCTGAGTACTTCTACTTTTACTCTAGTACAAGATCTGAGTACTTCTACTTTTACTCTAGTACAAGATCTGAGTACTTCTACTTTTACTCTAGTACAAGATCTGAGTACTTCTACTTTAACTCAAGTACAAGATCTGAGTACTTATCCTTTAACTCAAGTACAAGATCTGAGTACTTCTACTTTTAGTACAAGATCTGAGTACTTCTACTTTTACTTAATTACAAGACCTGAGTACTTCTACTTTTACTCAATTACAAGATCTGAGTACTTCTACTTTAAGTACATGAAAGATGCAGAGAAAGTCAATGTGATGAGACTGAGATGTATTTTTAAAGTATGAGTTTGAAGAGAAAGAGAAATGTGGAATGTTGTAAAATAAAAAATGAATGGACAGAAAAAACGACGGCTTGATTGTCCAGTTTTTGAAGTAATGTTTTATATAAATATTGGTTTGCAGAACTCAAAAAACAACAAGCATAGCCTTTTTAAAATAATATTTACAAAGGGACTCGTCACACCGAAAAGTACAGTGTTGATTTGCTGCAGACTTAAAACAATCCTTTTCTTCCTCACACATTGATCAAATCTCTCTCTGTGTGGGATGAGGTGTGTTTCAGTCGTCACACTTCAGCCAATCAGCTTCGAGGTTTCTCCACGTGTTTCTGCAGCTTCACGCTCCAGACCTGCGAGCCTTTGAACAGAAAGATGTTTGAGTCGGAGGAGGCGAGGGCGGCGTCCGGGGCGCCGGGGAACAGATGGGACAACGGCCGGGGGAACGAGGAGAAGCCGGAGGTGCTGGTTTCATCCCACTGCCAGTATCCTGAGCCCTGGGACGAAACACAGTGTCACTGGGAGTACAATCCAGCTAAGGCTGCTAATAACCAATATCTTTGTTTAGTATAATGATAATAATAATAATAATTCTTAAGAAGTACTAATAAATAACTAAAGTATAATAATAAAGGATTGAAAAGTAGGCCTTCGAATAAAAATAGCAGAATATTTATTCACTTTTTTTGAGTAATTAATTGGTTGACAACGTCTCTACTCATTTTCCTAATACATACAGTATATATATTCCTACATCCTTTGCTCTTCACTCACTTTGATGAAGATGAGTTTCTTGCTCTTGCTGAGGTAGAAGGCAGCGTCGATGTTTGCCGGGATGTTGGACAGCTTTCTGGGGAAGCCGTGGTCCAGTTTGAAGCCCGAGTACCTCCAGACTCGATTCTCTGATGAACAGCAAAATAACTCGTATTTAGAGACGTTTATATCGATTATTGTTTATTTTCTACTCTTTTTTGTTAGTCTTAATTATGTGCAATCAGGGCCGTTTCTAGCTGTTTGGGGGCCCTAGTTTTTACAGTTTTGTAACTACCATGGGGGGGATTCGCAGCCTTTAAGATGGTCTGTGGAGACGCATCAATCTGTTACACTTTAAGAGGAAAACAGGCTGATTTCACGAAAACCAAGCAATTGAAAGTTACTCAAAAGTATATTAAAAAGGTAAACAATAAGGCTCCTCTACGTCAATAAATGCAAGAGATGCAGCATTTTCTCAACGATGTACAATTTACATTTTTCTTCTTCCTCAGACGTCACTCATTGGCTGACAGCCCAACGATGATTTGGACTTTATTGATCCCCAAAAACCCAAGCCACAGCTTTGCTATCATTGCAGTTTAGTTGTGTTTATATCCTACATTTGATTTGTAAGCATGCTTCAGCGAACACAGGAGGGGGCTTGGCTGTCTACAAATAAAGACGGCTCAATTGAATTCTCCCCAAATATATTGAGGCTGAACCTGAACTTTGAGCTTGGGAGCCCCCTAGTGGCCGCGGGGGCCCTATGCATCCACACAGTCCGCCTATAGGAAGAAACGGCCCTGTGTCCAATACTTTGTTTAAATGCGGCTGCAATGAAAACATTTCCCGATTTGGGATTAATAAACTATAAAGTATTAGTATTAATACATTATAAAATGTGTTAGATATAGATAAAATAAAATGATAATATTTATACAATGCAGATAAATTATATATTAATAAATAATATTACGGTTAATTATAACTTGTAATTTCCTGAGTGCACCTTTGAGGAAGTATGTCTTCCCGCTCCTCTGTGAGGTCACGGCGGCACTCAGCCCCCCCGACAGCTCCCTCCAGAGGTCAGAGGTCAGGCGGGGGGGGTCGAGGCCGGAGCTGGAGACCGTCCACACGAAGCCCCCCCTGAACACAAAGGTCTTCTGCTGGGGGCCTAAAGGCACACAGTGGATAGCACCAAGTCATGAAGTTTAGTAGAAAGAAAAATGTGCAAAAAAATATATAACAATTATTGATGTAATCATGAGATATTAAAGTAAAAAATGAATAAGAAATACAGCAAATTAAGTTAAAGCAATATATTAATAAGATATCAAATACAAATGTGCAAAAACACTTTAAAGTGCACCTATCATGCTATGTGTCGGCATTATGGGTCTCAGATATATAAAAACATGTCTATGACGTGTTTTTCTCAAAATACAAACAGATCATGCATTTTAGAAATCCCTCATACCCCTCTATTCCAGCTGTTAGAGAAACGCGGATTCTGGGTCCTTAGCTTGAAAAAATAGAAGGAGGAGGCGGAGCTAATGCCTGATCAGAATTCTACCGGAGATAAAGTTAAATTCTGCTGTGATAAAACGCCATCCTGTTCTAAACCACATCAAGGATTATTTCTGAAACAGTGTGGAGCTCAAATGCTTTTTCTCTTGCAGGTTTATCACAAGGTGAGTTCCTTTTTTTATCTCCTGCTTTTTAAACACATGTGCTCTCCAGTACAGGTTAGCTCTGAGTGTTAGCGAGGCTTGCTAATGTAAACAAAGACGAGATTACGTCCAAAACACGTCAGGCATTGTTTCTGATAGCAACTCTCTGTGGGTCCACCATCTGATATTACGTCATATCGGCAGCAAATCTGTATCCGCTCGTTGTACCCCCGACATAAAAAAGTCAATTTTGCATGATAGGTCCCCTTTAACATTAAAGATGTTAAAGTAAAAAAATGCAATAAAAGATAACAAATATGATATAGTATAAAGACAGAAAAATGAAGTAAAACGCAATAAAAAATGTAATTAAATAAAAATATGCATCATAAATGTAAACCATTAATATGAATATAAGATTTACATGAAGATAGATAGATAAAAACCAACCCAGTCTCACAACACAACGTGTAACAGCTACGTTTGTCCACACGGCAAAGCGTAGTATATTCACAAATAACCCTCTCAAGACGTGACATGGATACAATATTCTGTAAAAAAAAACATGGAGCTCAAATAATCTTGGTAATATCTATCAAACTGTAAATCCTAAACATCCACTGGACGCAGGTTCTCAAAGTACAATATAAACGTCTCTCTAGAAATGTAATCAAAAAGCATTTTAACGACAAACTCTCCTACAATTTAGGATTCACTCAAAATCAATCGGGTGTCCGCCATGTTCTTTTTTCCACGCTGGGAAAGTCTGTGATCACGTGACACGGACAGCGGTCATTAGAGATGAACAGGAACACATATCGTATCCATGTCACGTCTTGAGAGGGTTATTTGTGAACATACTACGTTTTGCCGTGTGGACAAACGTAGCTATTACACGTTGTGTTGTGAGACTGGGTTGGAATACCAGCTGTGAGTGGATACAACTAAAGTGTATTAAAGTGTTTGTACCCAACATCACAGCATCCACAGGGGAACCGCAGGGGTCCGGAGCGGCCCCCGGTACCGAAGGAGTCTTTTTGGGAGGAGGGGGCTTCTCCGGCTTCCCTGAAAATATAAATAAAAAACACACATTGTATTAATTCTGCTTTAAAAAGTAGATGCTCAACAGAGACTCAAAGACAAGAGGAAATACAATAAAGAAATATAAATGTAGAAAAATCTTCAATTAAAAATGAAATGTATTAAAATGTAAAAATAAATATGAAATAAAATGAATGCTAAAAATTAGGACATAATATGAAATAAATAAAAGAAACATTTTGATAGAAACATTTTATAAAATATATATTGACAATTAAAATATATGAACAAAATGAAAGCTGTATCAAAGAAAATATCCACAAATATGCTAAATTTAAATATAGAGAAAATAAATTAGGACATAAAAATATAAATAAATAAAAATGTAATCCAATCCACTTTATTTCTATAGCACATTTAAAAAACAGAGGGTTTGCCAAAGTGCTTCACAACGAACATAACATTATAATAAAGTATAATATTACACAAATAGATAAAAGGCACATAAAGGCTATGGACAGGCAATAAAAGCATAGAATAGGTAGAGCTCAGACTGACTCGAAAGAGGGGGAAAGAGGTGGGTCTTCAGGCGGGACTTAAAAGTTTGAAGAGTGGGCGATAATTTGACATGAGGGGGGGGGGCAGGTCGGTCCAGAGCCTGGGGGCTACCGCTGAGAAGGCTCGGTCTCCCCTGGTCTTTCTCTTTGTTTTAGGGACTACCAGCTGATCAGCCGACCTCAAAGCCCTTGAGGGGGTGTACACCTGTAGGAGGTCGGAGATGTACTGAGGGAGGGGCCAGCCCATTGAGCGAGTTAAAAACAATAGAATCTTAAAATGACTCTAAAATGGACAGGAAGCCAGTGGAGGTGTGATGTGCTCATGCTTGCGGGTTCCTGCAGCCGAGCCGCAGCGTTTTGTACCAGCTGCAGGCGTGCCAGCGAAGTCTGGTTTAGGTTGTATCAAATACATTTTATATTAAAAGAAATAGAAATAAATTAGAATTAGAATGTGAAAACATTTGGATATTATATATGTATACAAAAAAATCTGTATCAAAAGAAAATTGAAGCTGCATCAAAGAAAATATACAAAAATATGCTAAATACAAATATGGAAGAAAATATATTAGGACATAAAAACAAATACAAATGTGAGTTCATTAAAAAAAAGATTAGATTTAGAATGTGAAAAAAATAAGAAATGTGGATATTATATATGTATAAAAAAGAAATCTGTATAAAAAGAAAGTCTGCAAAAGAAATTATGAAAAACATTTCTTATTTTGGATATTACCGTACAGAGCCTGGATGCCCTGGATGTCGTCGGGGTGCAGTTTGAAGTGGGCCCGGTACCCGCTGTAGACCGGGCCCATCACAGCGCTGTAGTGCTGCGAGTGACCCAGACCCAGAGCGTGGCCGACCTCATGGGCGGCCACGATCCTCAGGTTGGACCCCGAGCTCTTGCCCTCCGTCCAAACCTCGTCGCTGTCGAAGTGAACCTTGCCCGACTCGGGGGCGTCGGCGTGGTCCAGGAAACAAAACGGGAGTCGAAACGTGTCGTGGAAACAAATATTTTACGACCTGGAGCCTGTTAGACATGTTTGTGTGTGTTTGTAGTTTGTTTATTTCTCTGCAGACATTCATGTATTTTAGTATTTATTTTGTGTCTCTTTGAAATCATTGAATTTTCTCTTTGTAGCCATTTATCGTATCTGTTTTTGAATTCTTTTTTTTGTCTCTTTTGTCATTTTGCTTTGCAGCCATTTGGAATCTAAGTGTAGTTGTATTTGTATTTGGTCTGTTTATTCGTCTCTCTTGTAGTTTATTGGTTTTGCTTTGAAGTCACTTTTACCCCTTTCACATCAACGCGGTTCCAGGGCCGGTTCGGAGCTGGAGCTTGAAAAGCACCGGTTTGTCCTGTTCACACCGCAGTGGAGCCGCCTCTAAGCTCCGGAATCCGGTTCGTTTCAAGCACCAAAAAGTTGTCGGTCTAGAAAGCAAGCACCGCATACGTCACGCTTACGTCGAGGCGGGGGCGGGGGCATCAGTTGTAATGTTATACCACAGTAATTAATGCTGGGTATTTTGAGCTTGGCGCATGCAGAGGCTAACAACAGCTAGCTCTAACGCCATCGAATAGGACGTATATTTACCTTCTTTCTCCTACGGAATCATCGTTGAAGTTGATGATGATGATGATGATGATGATGATGATGATGATGATTGTAAAGAACTTTTTAATGTAGCATGTAACGACTGTAAAGTTGGTGTTAAAGTCGTCCCATTTGTTCCATTTCGTTTCGACAGAGCAAAACCAAAACGAGCAGCGCTTCAATACAATCGGTCGTTGTTGTTGTTGTTGTCGATGTGAGGGGTTTCCGCGCGGTTTGGCTTTATGAAGCAGGCACACAAACGGTTACGTCAAGACGCAAACGATGACGCAGCACCAGTCGGGCTCTGAGCGGTGTGAACAGAGCAGGAGCTGAACCGAAGAACCGGTTCCGAATCAGAAAAGCTCTAGCACGGAGCTAGAACGGGAAAAGCCTTGGTGTGAAAAGGGCAAATGTGTGTCGTTTTTGCCATTTCATTTTGCTCTTTATCCATTTTGAGTCTCTTTTAATTCATTTTGCATATTTTCTGTCATTTTGTCGGTCTTGTAATATCTGTAATGTCTCTTTGTAGTAATTTTGTTTCTCATAGTTAATCTGTGTCTCTTCATGGTCATTTTGCGTATTCTTTTTCTCATTGTCTATTTGTGGTAATTCTGTGGAAACTCTCACTCAATGGAGACACATTTCAAGTCCTCATAAGTCCCACATGAACAGGCAGGGTCCAAGTTTTAAACACCACAGTTGATTTAAAGACCGTGTGTGGTACCTCTCCCATCGAAGGGCACGGGGCAGCTCTTGTCTTTCCGGTGGAAGGAGATCTTGATGTCGGCTCTTCCTGTCTGCGTCTCTCTGAACTTCAGCGGGGAGACGTCGCTCCAGTACCTGAACGCAGTGCTGATCGCCTGCCGAGTCTTCCCCTGCCTCGGTCCGGGGTGAAGTTTAAGATCCGGTACGTCAGCATCTTCTTACGCCAGTGTCCTGAAACCAGGAGACAACAAGGGGAAGATACTGAAGGTCCTCTTCCAACATGAGAGTCACATGATAACAAAGGTATCAACTGTAGCTGTGAACATGACAGGATGTGTGATTACCTAGAAGAGCATCAGGACTGTTTGAGGCAGATGATAGCTATGTGATTAACATGATGATTCAGCCTCTATGGAGAGAGACATCAAGCATGCTCATTTCTGACGTGGAGCTAATCTGAAGTAAACATTGAATACTGCTTTCTATTCCTCCATCTTGTGACTGTGTAACTCCCTCTCTTGGATATCAGCATGTGAAGGACGCTGTTCAGGAACTAGTCTCTGTATGTGATGACTCCTTCCATTCTGGAGAGGATCACAGATACATGGATCCTGAGGATCACAGACACATGGATCCTGAGGATCACAGACACATGGATCCTGAGGATCACAGACACATGGATCCTGAGGATCACAGATACATGGATCCTGAGGATCACAGATACATGGATCCTGAGGATCACAGACACATGGATCCTGAGGATCACAGACACATGGATCCTGAGGATCACAGACACATGGATCCTGAGGATCACAGACACATGGATCCTGAGGATCACAGACACATGGATCCTGAGGATCACAGACACATGGATCCTGAGGATCACAGACACATGGATCCTGAGGATCACAGACACATGGATCCTGAGGATCACAGACACATGGATCCTGAGGATCACAGACACATGGATCCTGAGGCTGAAGCTCAAGCCGGAGACCAGGGAGAGTTTCTAACAGGGACGTTTGACACATGTTTACACTGATGTAGTATTTAGATATCTCACTATAAGTAAAGAAATACTCTGTTATAAGTTAGAGTATGCCATTCAAAGTACAAAGGTATAAGCATCAAAGTACCATCAGTGCTGGAATGTAATGAAGTACATTTACTCAAGTATCCTACCATTTTGAAGTACTTTACTTTTGGAGTCATTTCTTTTTATGCAACTTTATACTTTATCCTTTACGTGAAAAATGTCCCAAAATCAAAATGGAGCAGTTTCTTTTCCTAACGTTCTCTATTTGTGTCGGCAGATTTCTCCAAAACTCCCTCAAAGGTTACCATGAGATTTGTGCTAATGTTATATTTAAACATCACTTTAAAACATGTAGATAATGTTTAATACAAAGTCCATTCAAACTGTCTAACATAATCCATGATGGTTACTTAATAACAAAACCCAAATGTTCTCAAATGTTATATGAAACAGTGGAAAGCAGCAGATTCGAGTCTGAAAGCAGTATTTTAAGATATTTATGCATACAAAATGATTTGAATAACGTTGGTCATTTTGTGTCTTTTTTGTGTCTATTTCTGGTAATCTTGTGTCTCTTTTGTGTCTCTGTGGTCATTTTGTGTCTCTCTGTGGTCATTTTGTGTCTTTGTGGTCATTTTGTGTGTCTTTGTTGTCATTTTGTGTCTTTGTTGTCATTTTGTGTCTCTTTGTGGTCATTTTGTGTGTCTTTGTTGTCATTTTGTGTCTCTTTGAGGTCATTTTGTGTCTCTTTGTTGTCATTTTGTGTCTCTCTGTGGTCATTTTGTGTCTCTCTGTGGTCATTTTGTGTCTCTCTGTGGTCATTTTGTGTCTCTCTGTGGTCATTTTGTGTCTCTCTGTGGTCATTTTGTGTCTCTCTGTGGTCATTTTGTGTCTCTTTGTTGTCATTTTGTGTCTCTCTGTGGTCATTTTGTGTCTCTTTGTGGTTATTTTGTGTCTCTCTGTGGTCATTTTGTGTCTCTTTGTTGTCATTTTGTGTCTCTCTGTGGTCATTTTGTGTGTCTTTGTTGTCATTTTGTGTCTCTCTGTGGTCATTTTGTGTGTCTTTGAGGTCATTTTGTGTGTCTTTGTTGTCATTTTGTGTCTCTCTGTGGTCATTTTGTGTCTCTTTGTGGTCATTTTGTGTGTCTTTGAGGTCATTTTGTGTGTCTTTGTTGTCATTTTGTGTCTCTCTGTGGTCATTTTGTGTGTCTTTGAGGTCATTTTGTGTGTCTTTGTTGTCATTTTGTGTCTCTCTGTGGTCATTTTGTGTCTCTCTGTGGTCATTTTGTGTCTCTTTGTTGTCATTTTGTGTCTCTCTGTGGTCATTTTGTGTCTCTTTGTTGTCATTTTGTGTCTCTTTGTGGTCATTTTGTGTTTCTCTGTGGTCATTTTGTGTCTCTCTGTGGTCATTTTGTGTCTCTTTGTTGTCATTTTGTGTCTCTTTGTGGTTATTTTGTGTGTCTTTGTGGTCATTTTGTGTCTCTCTGTGGTCATTTTGTGTCTCTTTGTTGTCATTTTGTGTCTCTTTGTTGTCATTTTGTGTCTCTTTATTGTCATTTTGTGTCTCTTTGTGGTTATTTTGTGTGTCTTTGTGATCATTTTGTGTCTCTCTGTGGTCATTTTGTGTCTCTTTGTTGTCATTTTGTGTCTCTCTGTGGTCATTTTGTGTCTCTTTGTGGTTATTTTGTGTGTCTTTGTGGTCAATTTGTGTCACTCTGTGGTCATTTTGTGTCTCTTTATTGTCATTTTGTGTCTCTTTGTGGTTATTTTGTGTGTCTTTGTGGTCATTTTGTGTCTCTCTGTGGTCATTTTGTGTCTCTTTGTTGTCATTTTGTGTCTCTCTGTGGTCATTTTGTGTCTCTTTGTGGTTATTTTGTGTGTCTTTGTGGTCATTTTGTGTCACTCTGTGGTCATTTTGTGTCTCTTTATTGTCATTTTGTGTCTCTTTGTGGTTATTTTGTGTGTCTTTGTGGTCATTTTGTGTCTCTCTGTGGTCATTTTGTGTCTCTTTGTTGTCATTTTGTGTCTCTCTGTGGTCATTTTGTGTCTCTTTGTTGTCATTTTGTGTCTCTTTGTGGTTATTTTGTGTGTCTTTGTGGTCATTTTGTGTCTCTCTGTGGTCATTTTGTGTCTCTTTGTTGTCATTTTGTGTCTCTTTGTTGTCATTTTGTGTCTCTTTGTTGTCATTTTGTGTTTCTCTGTGGTCATTTTGTGTCTCTTTATTGTCATTTTGTGTCTCTTTGTGGTTATTTTGTGTGTCTTTGTGGTCATTTTGTGTCACTCTGTGGTCATTTTGTGTCTCTTTATTGTCATTTTGTGTCTCTTTGTGGTTATTTTGTGTGTCTTTGTGGTCATTTTGTGTCTCTCTGTGGTCATTTTGTGTGTCTTTGTGGTCATTTTGTGTCTCTCTGTGGTCATTTTGTGTCTCTTTGTTGTAATTTTGTGTCTCTTTGTGGTTATTTTGTGTGTCTTTGTGGTCATTTTGTGTCTCTCTGTGGTCATTTTGTGTCTCTCTGTGGTCATTTTGTGTCTCTTTGTTGTCATTTTGTGTCTCTTTGTTGTCATTTTGTGTCTCTTTGTCGGTCTTTGTGGTAATCTTGTGTGTCTTTGAGGTCATTTTTTGTGTCTTTGTTGTCATCTTGTGTGTCTTTGAGGTCATTTTTTGTCTCTTTGTGGTAATCTTGTGTGTCTTTGAGGTCATTTTGTGTGTCTTTGTTGTCATTGTGTGTCTCTTTGTGGTCAGTTACTGTGTCTTTGTGGAGTACAATGAAGTAGCATGAAATGAATACACTCAGGTATCTCACAAAGTCAAAATGTTACTCTCCACCGTGGATTAAAAGTGTAATTCTGCTTTAACTCAGATAGTGAGATGAGTTGTTACCCAGGACTCTGTATGTGTGGAACCTGAAGGAATCTTCCTCTCCACAGCGAGGGTTCCTCATCATCCTCAGCGTCGCTGCGTCCACTCTGCCTGAGACCTGCAGCTGAGTGGCTTTCTGAAACACTCTGACACACACAGACGTTTCGTTTAAACAATCAAACATGCAAACTACCATTAAGAGAGTTCAAATGTGAGAGTAAAGTCACCTCAGGGCGGCCTTCATCTCCCGAGGCGGAGGGCGCCTTCCTTCACTGGGCAGCGGGGCGTTCAGGTAGCCATACTTCTTTAAATACACCTGAAGAAAAACACAACTATGAGAATTAAAGTGGTGGGAAAGCATTTGGGTGAATAAAAAATACTCCAAGTCTGGCATTAAACATTGACATTTAAGTAAATCTTTATTTGTTAAATAATTATCCTTAAAGAAGTTGCTTCAAAAACAGCATTAGTAATAATGTGTATTAACCCATCCCACTACCCCAACATCTAAAACATAATAATAATAATCAAGAATAATTGTTTAGCAATCAAAGTACATTTTGTAATAAAGCTATTTGGATTTGAGAGAATAGCTGCCAGCTGAGCTTTGCTTCCAATACATATTGAACCAAAACCTGTGTTTTTTTAGCAGGATAAACGTCTCATTAAATTCAAATGTCCGCCTCTCATTCCTGAGTGTTCTCACCAGGGCTCCAGAGAAGTCGCCTGCTCTCAGTCCAGAAGCAGCTGTGGTCATCAGAACCAGAAGCTCCAGCAGGAACTCCATGTTTCCCATCACTTTATCATTAATATAATAAACCAGTTCTCCCTGCTCTGATCCTCGTCATCCCTGAGTGTGCTTCAGTTTAGACATTCAGTTTTTATAGTGTCTGCTCGAAACCACATCATAAATCTTTACAAGGAATGTGATGTGTGAAAAACAGAAAACATATTTCACACTCAGTAACGCCTCCTGACACCAGCACATAAAACCGTTTACAGAGGTTCAGAACAACATCCGAGTCTCACGTCAAAGGAAGCGAGGAAGTATCTGCACACCGTCTAATAAACAGGATTGTTTTATAACCAATAATGTCAAATAAAGGGAGATAACCCCATCTTTCTTTATGTGTACTTTGTAGGGTAATTAGTGCCCAGATGATTTGAGTTCAAGTGATTCGTTTATGATTTGCGACGCATGGTTACAGATCCCCGAGGAAAACAACTCACCACGCTTCCTCCGGGAAACAACAGATAATTATGATGTTCACAACATAGGGAGGAAAAACAATGACGCCCCCGGAGACCATCGTGGAATCCTGCAGAGACAAAACACCTCTCTGTTCATTCAGAGAGAGACTCAGACACTTTCTAAATCCAGCCAGTTCAATGTTAACCTCTGATTCCTCTACTTTAAAGAGTCCTCTCCTGCTGATGTTCAGGTGTATATCAGTATGTAGTGTCTCTACTTTAAAGAGTCCTCTCCTGCTGATGTTCAGGTGTATATCAGTATGTAGTGTCTCTACTTTAAAGAGTCCTCTCCTGCTGATGTTCAGGTGTATATCAGTATGTAGTGTCTCTACTTTAAAGAGTCCTCTCCTGCTGATGTTCAGGTGTATATCAGTATGTAGTGTCTCTACTTTAAAGAGTCCTCTCCTGCTGATGTTCAGGTTTATATCAGTATGTAGTGTCTCTACTTTAAAGAGTTCTCTCCTGCTGATGTTCAGGTGTATATCAGTATGTAGTGTCTCTACTTTAAAGAGTCCTCTCCTGCTGATGTTCAGGTGTATATCAGGATGTAGTGTCTCTACTTTAAAGAGTCCTCTCCTGCTGATGTTCAGGTGTATATCAGTATGTAGTGTCTCTACTTTAAAGAGTCCTCTCCTGCTGATGTTCAGGTGTATATCAGTATGTAGCGTCTCTACTTTAAAGAGTCCTCTCCTGCTGATGTTCAGGTGTATATCAGAATGTAGCGTCTCTACTTTAAAGAGTCCTCTCCTGCTGATGTTCAGGTGTATATCAGTATGTAGCGTCTCTACTTTAAAGAGTCCTCTCCTGCTGATGTTCAGGTGTATATCAGTATGTAGCATCTCTACTTTAAAAAGTCCTCTCCTGCTGATGTTCAGGTGTATATCAGTATGTAGCGTCTCTACTTTAAAGAGTCCTCTCCTGCTGATGTTCAGGTGTATATCAGTATGTAGCGTCTCTACTTTAAAGAGTCCTCTCCTGCTGATGTTCAGGTGTATATCAGTATGTAGCGTCTCTACTTTAAAGAGTCCTCTCCTGCTGATGTTCAGGTGTATATCAGTATGTAGCGTCTCTACTTTAAAGAGTCCTCTCCTGCTGATGTTCAGGTGTATATCAGTATGTAGCGTCTCTACTTTAAAGAGTCCTCTCCTGCTGATGTTCAGGTGTATATCAGTATGTAGTGTCTCTACTTTAAAGAGTCCTCTCCTGCTGATGTTCAGGTGTATATCAGTATGTAGTGTCTCTACTTTAAAGAGTCCTCTCCTGCTGATGTTCAGGTGTATATCAGTATGTAGTGTATCTACTTTAAAGAGTCCTCTCTTGCT
Organism: Pogonophryne albipinna; assembly: GCA_028583405.1. Lineage (NCBI taxonomy): Eukaryota > Metazoa > Chordata > Actinopteri > Perciformes > Artedidraconidae > Pogonophryne > Pogonophryne albipinna. The sequence continues at coordinate 44,848,657 of CM053246.1, forward strand.
GATGTTCAGGTGTATATCAGTATGTAGTGTCTCTACTTTAAAGAGTCCTCTCCTGCTGATGTTCAGGTGTATATCAGTATGTAGTGTCTCTACTTTAAAGAGTCCTCTCCTGCTGATGTTCAGGTGTATATCAGTATGTAGTGTCTCTACTTTAAAGAGTCATCTCCTGCTGATGTTCAGGTGTATATCAGTATGTAGCGTCTCTACTTTAAAGAGTCCTCTCCTGCTGATGTTCAGGTGTATATCAGTATGTAGCGTCTCTACTTTAAAGAGTCCTCTCCTGCTGATGTTCAGGTGTATATCAGTATGTAGCGTCTCTACTTTAAAGAGTCCTCTCCTGCTGATGTTCAGGTGTATATCAGTATGTAGCGTCTCTACTTTAAAGAGTCCTCTCCTGCTGATGTTCAGGTGTATATCAGTATGTAGTGTCTCTACTTTAAAGAGTCCTCTCCTGCTGATGTTCAGGTGTATATCAGTATGTAGTGTCTCTACTTTAAAGAGTCCTCTCCTGCTGATGTTCAGGTGTATATCAGTATGTAGTGTATCTACTTTAAAGAGTCCTCTCTTGCTGATGTTCAGGTGTATATCAGTATGTAGTGTCTCTACTTTAAAGAGTCCTCTCCTGCTGATGTTCAGGTGTATATCAGTATGTAGTGTCTCTACTTTAAAGAGTCCTCTCCTGCTGATGTTCAGGTGTATATCAGTATGTAGTGTCTCTACTTTAAAGAGTCATCTCCTGCTGATGTTCAGGTGTATATCAGTATGTAGTGTCTCTACTTTAAAGAGTCCTCTCCTGCTGATGTTCAGGTGTATATCAATATGTCTCTACTTTAAAGAGTCCTCTCCTGCTGATGTTCAGGTGTATATCAATATGTCTCTACTTTAAAGAGTCCTCTCCTGCTGATGTTCAGGTGTATATCAGTATGTAGTGTCTCTACTTTAAAGAGTCCTCTCCTGCTGATGTTCAGGTGTATATCAGTATGTAGTGTCTCTACTTTAAAGAGTCCTCTCCTGCTGATGTTCAGGTGTATATCAGTATGTAGCGTCTCTACTTTAAAGAGTCCTCTCCTGCTGATGTTCAGGTGTATATCAGTATGTAGCATCTCTACTTTAAAGAGTTCTCTCCTGCTGATGTTCAGGTGTATATCAGTATGTAGCATCTCTACTTTAAAGAGTCCTCTCCTGCTGATGTTCAGGTGTATATCAGCATGTAGTGTCTCTACTTTAAAGAGTCCTCTCCTGCTGATGTTCAGGTGTATATCAGTATGTAGTGTCTCTACTTTAAAGAGTCCTCTCCTGCTGATGTTCAGGTGTATATCAGTATGTAGTGTCTCTACTTTAAAGAGTCCTCTCCTGCTGATGTTCAGGTGTATATCAGTATGTAGCGTCTCTACTTTAAAGAGTCCTCTCCTGCTGATGTTCAGGTGTATATCAGTATGTAGCGTCTCAACTTTAAAGAGTCCTCTCCTGCTGATGTTCAGGTGTATATCAGTATGTAGTGTCTCTACTTTAAAGAGTCCTCTCCTGCTGATGGTCAGGTGTATATCAGTATGTAGTGTCTCTACTTTAAAGAGTCCTCTCCTGCTGATGTTCAGGTGTATATCAGTATGTAGTGTCTCTACTTTAAAGAGTCCTCTCCTGCTGATGTTCAGGTGTATATCAGTATGTAGTATCTCTACTTTAAAGAGTACTCTCCTGCTGATGTTCAGGTGTATATCAGTATGTAGTGTCTCTACTTTAAAGAGTCCTCTCCTGCTGATGTTCAGGTGTATATCAGTATGTAGTGTCTCTACTTTAAAGAGTCCTCTCCTGCTGATGTTCAGGTGTATATCAGTATGTAGTGTCTCTACTTTAAAGAGTCCTCTCCTGCTGATGCTCAGGTGTATATCAGTATGTAGTGTCTCTACTTTAAAGAGTCCTCTCCTGCTGATGTTCAGGTGTATATCAGTATGTAGCGTCTCTACTTTAAAGAGTCCTCTCCTGCTGATGTTCAGGTGTATATCAGTATGTAGTGTCTCTACTTTAAAGAGTCCTCTCCTGCTGATGTTCAGGTGTATATCAGTATGTAGCTGTCTCTACTTTAAAGAGTCCTCTCCTGCTGATGTTCAGGTGTATATCAGTATGTAGTGTCTCTACTTTAAAGAGTCCTCTCCTGCTGATGTTCAGGTGTATATCAGTATGTAGCGTCTCTACTTTAAAGAGTCCTCTCCTGCTGATGTTCAGGTGTATATCAGTATGTAGCGTCTCTACTTTAAAGAGTCCTCTCCTGCTGATGTTCAGGTGTATATCAGTATGTAGCGTCTCTACTTTAAAGAGTCCTCTCCTGCTGATGTTCAGGTGTATATCAGTATGTAGCGTCTCTACTTTAAAGAGTCCTCTCCTGCTGATGTTCAGGTGTATATCAGTATGTAGCGTCTCTACTTTAAAGAGTCCTCTCCTGCTGATGTTCAGGTGTATATCAGTATGTAGTGTCTCTACTTTAAAGAGTCCTCTCCTGCTGATGTTCAGGTGTATATCAGTATGTAGTGTCTCTACTTTAAAGAGTCCTCTCCTGCTGATGTTCAGGTGTATATCAGTATGTAGTGTATCTACTTTAAAGAGTCCTCTCTTGCTGATGTTCAGGTGTATATCAGTATGTAGTGTCTCTACTTTAAAGAGTCCTCTCCTGCTGATGTTCAGGTGTATATCAGTATGTAGTGTCTCTACTTAAAGAGTCCTCTCCTGCCTGATGTTCAGGTGTATATCAGTATGTAGTGTCTCTACTTTAAAGAGTCATCTCCTGCTGATGTTCAGGTGTATATCAGTATGTAGTGTCTCTACTTTAAAGAGTCCTCTCCTGCTGATGTTCAGGTGTATATCAAGTATGTAGTTCTCTACTTTAAAGAGTCCTCTCCTGCTGATGTTCAGGTGTATATCAATATGTCTCTACTTTAAAGAGTCCTCTCCTGCTGATGTTCAGGTGTATATCAGTATGTAGTGTCTCTACTTTAAAGAGTCCTCTCCTGCTGATGTTCAGGTGTATATCAGTATGTAGTGTCTCTACTTTAAAGAGTCCTCTCCTGCTGATGTTCAGGTGTATATCAGTATGTAGTGTCTCTACTTTAAAGAGTCCTCTCCTGCTGATGTTCAGGTGTATATCAGTATGTAGGTCTCTACTTTAAAGAGTCCTCTCCTGCTGATGTTCAGGTGTATATCAGTATGTAGCGTCTCTACTTTAAAGAGTCCTCTCCTGCTGATGTTCAGGTGTATATCAGTATGTAGTGTCTCTACTTTAAAGAGTCCTCTCCTGCTGATGTTCAGGTGTATATCAGTATGTAGTGTCTCTACTTTAAAGAGTCCTCTCCTGCTGATGTTCAGGTGTATATCAGTATGTAGTGTCTCTACTTTAAAGAGTCCTCTCCTGCTGATGTTCAGGTGTATATCAGTATGTAGCGTCTCTACTTTAAAGAGTCCTCTCCTGCTGATGTTCAGGTGTATATCAGTATGTAGCGTCTCTACTTTAAAGAGTCCTCTCCTGCTGATGTTCAGGTGTATATCAGTATGTAGTGTCTCTACTTTAAAGAGTCCTCTCCTGCTGATGTTCAGGTGTATATCAGTATGTAGGTCTCTACTTTAAAGAGTCCTCTCCTGCTGATGTTCAGGGTGTATATCAGTATGTAGTGTCTCTACTTTAAAGAGTCCCTCTCCTGCTGATGTTCAGGTGTATATCAGTATGTAGTATCTCTACTTTAAAGAGTACTCTCCTGCTGATGTTCAGGGTGTATATCAGTATGTAGTGTCTCTACTTTAAAGAGTCCTCTCCTGCTGATGTTCAGGTGTATATCAGTATGTAGTGTCTCTACTTTAAAGAGTCCTCCTCCTGCTGATGTTCAGGTGTATATCAGTATGTAGTGTCCTCTACTTTAAAGAGTCCTCTCCTGCTGATGCTCAGGTGTATATCAGTATGTAGTGTCTCTACTTAAAGAGTCCTCTCCTGCTGATGTTCAGGTGTATATCAGTATGTAGCGTCTCTACTTTAAAGAGTCCTCTCCTGCTGATGTTCAGGTGTATATCAGTATGTAGTGTCTCTACTTTAAAGAGTCCTCTCCTGCTGATGTTCAGGTGTATATCAGTATGTAGCGTCTCTACTTTAAAGAGTCCTCTCCTGCTGATGTTCAGGTGTATATCAGTATGTAGTGTCTCTACTTTAAAGAGTCCTCTCCTGCTGATGTTCAGGTGTATATCAGTATGTAGCGTCTCTACTTTAAAGAGTCCTCTCCTGCTGATGTTCAGGTGTATATCAGTATGTAGCGTCTCTACTTTAAAGAGTCCTCTCCTGCTGATGTTCAGGTGTATATCAGTATGTAGCGTCTCTACTTTAAAGAGTCCTCTCCTGCTGATGTTCAGGTGTATATCAGTATGTAGCGTCTCTACTTTAAAGAGTCCTCTCCTGCTGATGTTCAGGTGTATATCAGTATGTAGCGTCTCTACTTAAAGAGTCCTCTCCTGCTGATGTTCAGGTGTATATCAGTATGTAGTGTCTCTACTTTAAAGAGTCCTCTCCTGCTGATGTTCAGGTGTATATCAGTATGTAGTGTATCTACTTTAAAGAGTCCTCTCCTGCTGATGTTCAGGTGTATATCAGTATGTAGTGTCTCTACTTTAAAGAGTCCTCTCCTGCTGATGTTCAGGTGTATATCAGTATGTAGTGTATCTACTTTAAAGAGTCCTCTCCTGCTGATGTTCAGGTGTATATCAGTATGTAGTGTCTCTACTTTAAAGAGTCTCTCCTGCTGATGTTCAGGTGTATATCAGTATGTAGTGTATCTACTTTAAAGAGTCCTCTCCTGCTGATGTTCAGGTGTATATCAGTATGTAGTGTCTCTACTTTAAAGAGTCCTCTCCTGCTGATGTTCAGGTGTATATCAGTATGTAGTGTATCTACTTTAAAGAGTCTCCTGCTGATGTTCAGGTGTATATCAGTATGTAGTGTCTCTACTTTAAAGAGTCCTCTCCTGCTGATGTTCAGGTGTATATCAGTATGTAGTGTCTCTACTTTAAAGAGTCCTCTCCTGCTGATGTTCAGGTGTATGTAGCGTCTCTACTTTAAAGAGTCCTCTCCTGCTGATGTTCAGGTGTATATCAGTATGTAGTGTTTCTACTTTAAAGAGTCCTCTCCTGCTGATGTTCAGGTGTATATCAGTATGTAGTGTCTCTACTTTAAAGAGTCCTCTCCTGCTGATGTTCAGGTGTATATCAGTATGTAGTGTATCTACTTTAAAGAGTCCTCTCCTGCTGATGTTCAGGTGTATATCAGTATGTAGTGTCTCTACTTTAAAGAGTCCTCTCCTGCTGATGTTCAGGTGTATATCAGTATGTAGTGTCTCTACTTTAAAGAGTCCTCTCCTGCTGATGTTCAGGTGTATGTAGCGTCTCTACTTTAAAGAGTCCTCTCCTGCTGATGTTCAGGTGTATATCAGTATGTAGTGTTTCTACTTTAAAGAGTCCTCTCCTGCTGATGTTCAGGTGTATATCAGTATGTAGTGTCTTACTTTAAAGAGTCCTCTCCTGCTGATGTTCAGGTGTATATCAGTATGTAGTGTCTCTACTTTAAAGAGTCCTCTCCTGCTGATGTTCAGGTGTATATCAGTATGTAGTGTCTCTACTTTAAAGAGTCCTCTCCTGCTGATGTTCAGGTGTATATCAGTATGTAGCGTCTCTACTTTAAAGAGTCCTCTCCTGCTGATGTTCAGGTGTATATCAGTATGTAGTGTCTCTACTTTAAAGAGTCCTCTCCTGCTGATGTTCAGGTGTATGTAGCGTCTCTACTTTAAAGAGTCCTCTCCTGCTGATGTTCAGGTGTATATCAGTATGTAGCGTCTCTACTTTAAAGAGTCCTCTCCTGCTGATGTTCAGGTGTATATCAGTGTGTAGGTCTCTACTTTAAAGAGTCCTCTCCTGCTGATGTTCAGGTGTATATCAGTATGTAGCGTCTCTACTTTAAAGAGTCCTCTCCTGCTGATGTTCAGGTGTATGTAGCGTCTCTACTTTAAAGAGTCCTCTCCTGCTGATGTTCAGGTGTATATCAGTGTGTAGTGTCTCTACTTTAAAGAGTCCTCTCCTGCTGATGTTCAGGTGTATATCAGTATGTAGCGTCTCTACTTTAAAGAGTCCTCTCCTGCTGATGTTCAGGTGTATGTAGCGTCTCTACTTTAAAGAGTCCTCTCCTGCTGATGTTCAGGTGTATATCAGTATATATTTTTTATGGAAACAGCTTTAAAAAAACAAAACACATCAAATGTATTTATTGATTGCAGAAACACTGATGAACTCCGAGCCAGTAGGATTTATTAATAATGGTTTTGGTATTTATATGGCGTTTGTTGACAATAGAAAAATATGCAAAGAATCCCCAAAGATCCATCTGGTCCGGGTTCCAAGAGAAACACTGACGCAGTAATACCTGCAGCGACTGGATGAGTGAGACGGACACAGAGGGTTCTCCGTGAAGCTTTTAAAAACAGATTTACAAACGAGCGCGCGGACGTCACTCCCAGTTCATGATCAGACAGAGTAATGTTTCCCAGTCTCTCAGTTTATGTTCAGTCTGTGTGTGTTTTTGTTTCAGGATTCCCGCTCCAGCTGCAGGACCTCGTCTCGTAGGGTTTCCACTCGGGACAGCTTCTCCATCTGGTCCTTGGTCACCTCGTCTATTTCTCCCGAGTCCACTTTCTGCTGCAGATCCTCCGCCTGACGCAGTTTCTTCTTCAGGTTTTTCAGCTTCTTCGCCCTCTCTGCCGCTGAGGCGCTGCTGTCGTCGGGCGGATTAGGAGGATTGGATTTAGACGTCGGCGTCTTCTCGTTAGCGTCCTCTGAGATGGAGACGTTTTCCACGGCGTCGCTCACAGAATCCACGTCTCCGTCTTCCTGCTGTTGTTTTCGTTTTTCTTTGCGCTTCATGTTGCGTTTCGCCGCCTTGGAGAGACCCGCGGTGTCGCTGTCGCCCGGGGGTTTCTGCTGCTGAGACTCAGGCGCACTCATCCCTGGAGGAAGGTCGGATTTAACCTTGAAGAACTTCACAAACTTGTTTTCATAGCTGCAGGAAACAGAAACGCAGGGTCAAACACTGAGGAGCTCAAAGCACGCTAGTCCTTTCTAATGAACATCAGCAACCTTTTATTGACCCGAGCATCTTCTCTGCTGCAAATGTCTTATATTAGTTGGGAAACATCCTGAAGGTCCTCTTCCAACATGAGCGCAACATGATGACAAAGGTATCCCAACTGTAGCTGTGAACATGACAGGATGTGTGATTACCTAGAAGAGCATCAGGACTGTTTGAGGCAGATGATAGCTATGTGATTAACATGATGATTCAGCCTCTATGGAGAGAGACATCAAGCATGCTCATTTCTGACGTGGAGCTAATCTGAAGTAAACATTGAATACTGCTTTCTATTCCTCCATCTTGTGACTGTGTAACTCCCTCTCTTGGATATCAGCATGTGAAGGACACTGTTCAGGAACTAGTCTCTGTATGTGATGACTCCTTCCATTCTGGAGAGGATCACAGATACATGGATCCTGAGGATCACAGATACATGGATCCTGAGGATCACAGATACATGGATCCTGAGGTTGAAGCTCAAGCCGGAGATTATTAACATTTTTTGAGAAAAAGTGAGAATTTTGAGGGAAAAAAGTCAGAATTTTGTGAAAGTCAAACATTTTGAGATTTTTTTGAACAGTCATAATTTTGTGAAAAGTGATAATTTTTAGATTTTGTGAAAAAGTAAGAATTTTAGAAAAAGTAAGAATTTTGAGAACATTTTTTAGAAAAGGTCAGAATTTTGAGGGAAATTCTGATTTTTTAGGAAAAAATCTGTTTCTTTGAAAAAAATCTGATTTTTTTTGGAAAAATCTGATTTTTTGGGAAAAAGCCAACACATGCTCTGTATGTGATGCTACTTCCATTATTGAGAGGATCAGAAATACATACACATTTGAAAAGAAGTGATTGTGGGCGCTGATAGCAGCAAATGAAAAATGCATCGATGTGTTTGTGCATATCAATGTATTCAGACTTAATGTGTTTGTTCGTATTGTCCCGTGCAGAACAACAACTGAATGATTCCCTAACGGGTAAATAAACAGTCTTCTGATCGAGCTTTGCAGAGGGAGAGGAAAATAATCATTAGTTTTCATGTTTATATAATTAATAACTGATTTCTTAGTGAGAATACTGGAGCTTTTATTCTATGGTAAAAACTCTCATTGCATCCCAGAAAGAAAAGTGCTCCAGTTCAAACCAACTCTTTGGTATCAAGGGGAGAATTTAGAGCCAGTCGTCTGCATATACACTTATTTGAACGCCTGTTTTTGCAGCACAGTTTTAAGGGAATTTCACCCTTTGCAGACGTTTTGATGTCTTTCTATTTGTGCAGGTTCTGTAGCAGCTGAAGAAGAAGAAGTACTCACACTGGAACCTCCTCCTGGGGGGTGTACCCGTCCCTCACCTTGCGAGGTTTCCTCCACGTCCCGTCGGGTCGCTGCGTGGAGGCGATGTACTTCCCTGCAGAGAAACAGGTGACGCATGTTAGAGCATTTCAGTATATAGATTTATTTGCATGAATAAAAGAGCACATGTGAAGCCAGCAGACTTGAATTCCCTCTCAGCTGTTGACTTATCTCAGGGTTGTAAAAAACTGCAAACTCCTTTTCTTTCTGCTCTGCTTCTTGTACACTATTTTCACAACATTTCACTTGTTATGAATGCAACAATGGGCAATGTGCTTTCAGTCAAATGCATGAAACAACAGGACGAGGTGGAAGCTGGATTTATCTTTGCATATTTCCATGTAAATATAAATATGAAACACAGTTGAAACTCCACATAACTGTGTTCATAAAAAAGAATCATGCTAGCTTAAAGTGCACTAAGTAGCTGACCTGTTATTGAAGGGGGGTTATTTTTTGTGAATCAAATGCAGGGTTCTAACACCTTTTCCAAAGTCGAAAACAATATCTTTTAAAGCTACAGATATATTAAAACTACACTAAACCTACACAGAAAACCACATGTGTATCTACAGTTCAAGCTGTGTTTCTTCCTGTAGTTTCAGTCTCTGTCCAGCAGGGGGAGGAAGAGCCTCACTTTAGAAACACATATGTCTAACTCTCCATTTCCAACTACAGCAACCTTTTAGAAATATGAATACATGTTATTTTCTAATGACTTTGAAGAACCACAACATCTGTGAACTCTTTAAATGATCATTAGAAATGTATTTATCCAGCGTTGCCTGTAACTGTCACTGTTTCTAACTCTTAAATATGATATTATCCTTATACATCCTGCCAAATGATGTAGTTTAAATACTTTTGTATAGAAAACAACGTCAGATGTATTTCTTTATCGGGTAGGCAACAGATTTTCTCCACATCTGGATGTTACTTTTTTAAACAACATATTTCCATCTACTTTTTTAACCTGAGATGCTGTATTGATCACCCAGATTATCGGGCTATTAAATGTCAAATCATTTTATTTTTGATATTCAAAATGTGGAATCAAACATAAATGTCAAGACCAGTTTAATAGGAATAAAAAGTATTTTGTTTGTGTTTATTTCACTGCCTCCCGTGGACATATAGTGGTCATGTTCTAATGTGTAATTGTTGTGTTTGTGACTTCATTTGTTTATGTCATTTTGTTTGTTGTTTACCTGTCTTGCTGTTTGTCTGTATGTTAGGACCCCCCTGAAAACAAGGTGGTGCACACAAGGGGGTTTCTCCTAATAAATACACACAATATGGAACTATAAATATGTGTGTTCATGTGTATATATGTTATTGTAAAAATAATACATGTACAGCTAATTACTTGTATATTGTCATTTGTCAATAAAAACAAATAAGTAGTAACAGCTCAGTAGCTACATTTAGCTCGTGATACAGAAGAGTGTTAAGGCAAATTAAAATACTTATAACCCTAATTTAATAACATACATATTAATAAAGTAACTTCTGACAGCAGCATGTATCACATTAGTTTAATATCTCAGTACATTAGAACATAAAGGAGAGGGTTTAGCTACAAGCTAACTAGCATCGAGCATTAGCTACAAAACCAAAACGTCTAAAAGCTATTCAATCTATTGAAGCTATTAAATCAGTGGCTGCAGATGAGAAGATAAAGACGATATACAGAATAAACACCATTCATAACATTAGTTTTACATCGCGTTGTTTCGTTATAACCAAGAGAGTGGCTACATAGCATTAGCTGCAAACCAGAAACATGAGAAGTTAAAAATCAGTGGCTGCGGATGAGGGAATAAAGACTGATTATATTATGTATAACGTTAATTTATTTTGTATTAAATAATGTTACTTAATAATGAGTCAATGAAGTGCAAGGATGTATAAATGGGGTGTAGATGTGTTAGCTTTAATCTACCTAGCAACAAGCATCAGCTGCCAAACAGAACATCTGTTGGCAACCAATGGCTGCAGAGGAGAAAATACAGGCTGGAACCATTGAATTCTTTATGTGTATTAATACATAGGGTTTGTTTCGGTTAGACACAGACCATCTTTCTTACCGTTGTCATCCTCGAGATACGGAGTTGCCATTTTGGTGAACCGTGTAGCCCCGCTCATCTCGGAGACGTAACAGAACAAATCAAACGCACCTCTTTTCACTGGGAGGTTTTTTTACGTTCAACTTTATTTAACAATTATTGCAAAACATGAGAAAAACGCACATAAACATCAGTGTTCACAAGCAGAGGGGTAAAGTAACTAAGTAGATTTACTCTAGTACTGAGTACACTTTATAGGTACTTGTACTTCACTTGAGTATTTCCATCTTATGCTACTTTGTACTTCTACTCCACTACAGTTCAGAGGTACATGGTGTACTTTTACTCCACTACATGTATTTAATACCTTTAGTTACTTCACAGATCTGGATGAATGATGTGAAATATAACCAAGTGTTGAATCAGACTTTAGTTCCACCTGGAGTAAATCCACCAGCTACCCTGCAGTCTACAAAGCCATTCAGACTAGCTGCACCTTCACCAGCTACCCTGCAGTCTACAAAGCCATTCAGACTAGCTGCACCTTCACCAGCTACCCTGCAGTCTACAAAGCCATTCAGACTAGCTGCACCTTCACCAGCTACCCTGCAGTCTACAAAGCCATTCAGACTAGCTGCACCTTCACCAGCTACCCTGCAGTCTACAAAGCCATTCAGACTAGCTGCACCTTCACCAGCTTTGAGAACACTTTAATGATCAATCATTATAAAACATATCATATATATTATTCTGAAATGGACCAATCTGCACAACGACTACTTTTACTGTCTTTCACTATATTTTGATGAGAATACTTTTCTACTTTCACTTGAGGAACATTTTGAATGCAGGACTTTTACTGTGACAGAGTATTCCTACACTCTGGTACTTCTACTTTTACTCAAGTACAAGATCTGAGTACTTCTACTTTTACTCAAGTACAAGATCTGAATACTTCTACTTTCACTCAAGTACAAGACCTGAGTACTTCTACTTTTACTCAAGATCTGAGTACTTCTACTTTTACTCAAGTACAAGGTCTGAGTACTTCTACTTTAACTCAAGTACAAGATCTGAGTACTTCTACTTTTACTCAAGTACAAGATCTGAGTACTTCTACTTTTACTCAAGTACAAGATCTGAGTACTTCTACTTTTACTGAAGTACAAGATCTGAGTACTTCTACTTTTACTCAAGTACAAGATCTGAGTACTTCTACTTTTACTGAAGTACAAGATCAGAGTACTTCTACTTTTACTCAAGTACAAGATCTGAGTACTTCTACTTTTACTCAAGTACAAGATCTGAGTACTTCTACTTTTACTCAAGTACAAGATCTGAGTACTTTTACTTTTACTCAAGTACAAGATCTGAGTACTTCTACTTTTACTCAAGTACAAGATCTGAGTACTTCTACTCAAGTACAAGATCTGAGTACTTCTACTTTTACTCAAGTACAAGATCTGAGTACTTCTACTCAAGTACAAGATCTGAGTACTTCTACTTTTACTCAAGTACAAGATCTGAGTACTTTTACTTTTACTCAAGTACAAGATCTGAGTACTTCTACTTTTACTCAAGTACAAGATCTGAGTACTTCTACTCAAGTACAAGATCTGAGTACATCTACTTTTACTCAAGTACAAGATCTGAGTACTTCTACTCAAGTACAAGATCTGAGTACTTCTACTTTTACTCAAGTACAAGATCTGAGTACTTCTACTTTTACTCAAGTACAAGATCTGAGTACTTCTACTTTTACTCTCAAGTACAAGACCTGAGTACTTCTACTTTTACTCAAGAACAAGATCTGAGTACTTCTACTCAAGTACAAGATCTGAGTACTTCTACTTTTACTCTCAAGTACAAGATCTGAGTACTTCTACTTTTACTCAAGAACAAGATCTGAGTACTTCTACTTTTACTCTCAAGTACAAGATCTGAGTACTTCTACTTTTACTCAAGTACAAGATCTGAGTACTTCTACTTTTACTCAAGTACAAGATCTGAGTACTTCTACTTTTACTCAAGTACAAGATCTGAGTACTTCTACTTTTACTCAAGAACAAGATCTGAGTACTTCTACTTTTACTCAAGAACAAGATCTGAGTACTTCTACTTTTACTCAAGAACAAGATCTGAGTACTTCTACTTTTACTCAAGTACAAGATCTGAGTACTTCTACTTTTACTCAAGAACAAGATCTGAGTACTTCTACTTTTACTCTCAAGTACAAGATCTGAGTACTTCTACTTTTACTCAAGTACAAGATCTGAGTACTTCTACTTTTACTCAAGTACAAGATCTGAGTTCTTCTACTTTTACTCAAGTACAAGATCTGAGTACTTCTACTTTTACTCAAGAACAAGATCTGAGTACTTCTACTTTTACTCTCAAGTACAAGATCTGAGTACTTCTACTTTTACTCAAGTACAAGATCTGAGTACTTCTACTTTTACTGAAGTACAAGATCAGAGTACTTCTACTTTTACTCAAGTACAAGATCTGAGTACTTCTACTTTTACTCAAGTACAAGATCTGAGTACTTCTACTTTTACTCAAGTACAAGATCTGAGTACTTTTACTTTTACTCAAGTACAAGATCTGAGTACTTCTACTTTTACTCAAGTACAAGATCTGAGTACTTCTACTCAAGTACAAGATCTGAGTACTTTTACTTTTACTCAAGTACAAGATCTGAGTACTTCTACTTTTACTCAAGTACAAGATCTGAGTACTTCTACTCAAGTACAAGATCTGAGTACATCTACTTTTACTCAAGTACAAGATCTGAGTACTTCTACTCAAGTACAAGATCTGAGTACTTCTACTTTTACTCAAGTACAAGATCTGAGTACTTCTACTTTTACTCAAGTACAAGATCTGAGTACTTCTACTTTTACTCTCAAGTACAAGACCTGAGTACTTCTACTTTTACTCAAGAACAAGATCTGAGTACTTCTACTCAAGTACAAGATCTGAGTACTTCTACTTTTACTCTCAAGTACAAGATCTGAGTACTTCTACTTTTACTCAAGAACAAGATCTGAGTACTTCTACTTTTACTCTCAAGTACAAGATCTGAGTACTTCTACTTTTACTCAAGTACAAGATCTGAGTACTTCTACTTTTACTCAAGTACAAGATCTGAGTACTTCTACTTTTACTCAAGTACAAGATCTGAGTACTTCTACTTTTACTCAAGAACAAGATCTGAGTACTTCTACTTTTACTCAAGAACAAGATCTGAGTACTTCTACTTTTACTCAAGAACAAGATCTGAGTACTTCTACTTTTACTCAAGTACAAGATCTGAGTACTTCTACTTTTACTCAAGAACAAGATCTGAGTACTTCTACTTTTACTCTCAAGTACAAGATCTGAGTACTTCTACTTTTACTCAAGTACAAGATCTGAGTACTTCTACTTTTACTCAAGTACAAGATCTGAGTTCTTCTACTTTTACTCAAGTACAAGATCTGAGTACTTCTACTTTTACTCAAGAACAAGATCTGAGTACTTCTACTTTTACTCTCAAGTACAAGATCTGAGTACTTCTACTTTTACTCAAGTACAAGATCTGAGTACTTCTACTTTTACTGAAGTACAAGATCAGAGTACTTCTACTTTTACTCAAGTACAAGATCTGAGTACTTCTACTTTTACTCAAGTACAAGATCTGAGTACTTCTACTTTTACTCAAGTACAAGATCTGAGTACTTTTACTTTTACTCAAGTACAAGATCTGAGTACTTCTACTTTTACTCAAGTACAAGATCTGAGTACTTCTACTCAAGTACAAGATCTGAGTACTTCTACTTTTACTCAAGTACAAGATCTGAGTACTTCTACTCAAGTACAAGATCTGAGTACTTCTACTTTTACTCAAGTACAAGATCTGAGTACTTTTACTTTTACTCAAGTACAAGATCTGAGTACTTCTACTTTTACTCAAGTACAAGATCTGAGTACTTCTACTCAAGTACAAGATCTGAGTACATCTACTTTTACTCAAGTACAAGATCTGAGTACTTCTACTCAAGTACAAGATCTGAGTACTTCTACTTTTACTCAAGTACAAGATCTGAGTACTTCTACTTTTACTCAAGTACAAGATCTGAGTACTTCTACTTTTACTCTCAAGTACAAGACCTGAGTACTTCTACTTTTACTCAAGAACAAGATCTGAGTACTTCTACTCAAGTACAAGATCTGAGTACTTCTACTTTTACTCTCAAGTACAAGATCTGAGTACTTCTACTTTTACTCAAGAACAAGATCTGAGTACTTCTACTTTTACTCTCAAGTACAAGATCTGAGTACTTCTACTTTTACTCAAGTACAAGATCTGAGTACTTCTACTTTTACTCAAGTACAAGATCTGAGTACTTCTACTTTTACTCAAGTACAAGATCTGAGTACTTCTACTTTTACTCAAGAACAAGATCTGAGTACTTCTACTTTTACTCAAGAACAAGATCTGAGTACTTCTACTTTTACTCAAGAACAAGATCTGAGTACTTCTACTTTTACTCAAGTACAAGATCTGAGTACTTCTACTTTTACTCAAGAACAAGATCTGAGTACTTCTACTTTTACTCTCAAGTACAAGATCTGAGTACTTCTACTTTTACTCAAGTACAAGATCTGAGTACTTCTACTTTTACTCAAGTACAAGATCTGAGTTCTTCTACTTTTACTCAAGTACAAGATCTGAGTACTTCTACTTTTACTCAAGAACAAGATCTGAGTACTTCTACTTTTACTCTCAAGTACAAGATCTGAGTACTTCTACTTTTACTCAAGTACAAGATCTGAGTACTTCTACTTTAACTCAAGTACAAGATCTGAGTACTTCTACTTTTACTCAAGTACAAGATCTGAGTACTTCTACTTTTACTGAAGTACAAGATCAGAGTACTTCTACTTTTACTCAAGTACAAGATCTGAGTACTTCTACTTTTACTCAAGTACAAGATCTGAGTACTTCTACTTTTACTCAAGTACAAGATCTGAGTACTTTTACTTTTACTCAAGTACAAGATCTGAGTACTTCTACTTTTACTCAAGTACAAGATCTGAGTACTTCTACTCAAGTACAAGATCTGAGTACTTCTACTTTTACTCAAGTACAAGATCTGAGTACTTCTACTCAAGTACAAGATCTGAGTACTTCTACTTTTACTCAAGTACAAGATCTGAGTACTTTTACTTTTACTCAAGTACAAGATCTGAGTACTTCTACTTTTACTCAAGTACAAGATCTGAGTACTTCTACTCAAGTACAAGATCTGAGTACTTCTACTTTTACTCAAGTACAAGATCTGAGTACTTCTACTCAAGTACAAGATCTGAGTACTTCTACTTTTACTCAAGTACAAGATCTGAGTACTTCTACTTTTACTCAAGTACAAGATCTGAGTACTTCTACTTTTACTCTCAAGTACAAGATCTGAGTACTTCTACTTTTACTCTCAAGAACAAGATCTGAGTACTTCTACTTTTACTCAAGAACAAGATCTGAGTACTTCTACTTTTACTCTCAAGTACAAGATCTGAGTACTTCTACTTTTACTCAAGTACAAGATCTGAGTACTTCTACTTTTACTCAAGTACAAGATCTGAGTACTTCTACTTTTACTCAAGTACAAGATCTGAGTACTTCTACTTTTACTCAAGAACAAGATCTGAGTACTTCTACATTTACTCAAGAACAAGATCTGAGTACTTCTACTTTTACTCAAGAACAAGATCTGAGTACTTCTACTTTTACTCAAGTACAAGATCTGAGTACTTCTACTTTTACTCAAGAACAAGATCTGAGTACTTCTACTTTTACTCTCAAGTACAAGATCTGAGTACTTCTACTTTTACTCAAGTACAAGATCTGAGTACTTCTACTTTTACTCAAGTACAAGATCTGAGTTCTTCTACTTTTACTCAAGTACAAGATCTGAGTACTTCTACTTTTACTCTCAAGTACAAGATCTGAGTACTTCTACTTTTACTCAAGTACAAGATCTGAGTACTTCTACTTTAACTCAAGTACAAGATCTGAGTACTTCTACTTTTACTCAAGTACAAGATCTGAGTACTTCTACTTTTACTGAAGTACAAGATCAGAGTACTTCTACTTTTACTCAAGTACAAGATCTGAGTACTTCTACTTTTACTCAAGTACAAGATCTGAGTACTTCTACTTTTACTCAAGTACAAGATCTGAGTTCTTCTACTTTTACTCAAGTACAAGATCTGAGTACTTCTACTTTTACTCAAGAACAAGATCTGAGTACTTCTACTTTTACTCTCAAGTACAAGATCTGAGTACTTCTACTTTTACTCAAGTACAAGATCTGAGTACTTCTACTTTTACTGAAGTACAAGATCAGAGTACTTCTACTTTTACTCAAGTACAAGATCTGAGTACTTCTACTTTTACTCAAGTACAAGATCTGAGTACTTCTACTTTTACTCAAGTACAAGATCTGAGTACTTCTACTCAAGTACAAGATCTGAGTACTTCTACTTTTACTCAAGTACAAGATCTGAGTACTTCTACTCAAGTACAAGATCTGAGTACTTCTACTTTTACTCAAGTACAAGATCTGAGTACTTTTACTTTTACTCAAGTACAAGATCTGAGTACTTCTACTTTTACTCAAGTACAAGATCTGAGTACTTCTACTCAAGTACAAGATCTGAGTACATCTACTTTTACTCAAGTACAAGATCTGAGTACTTCTACTCAAGTACAAGATCTGAGTACTTCTACTTTTACTCAAGTACAAGATCTGAGTACTTCTACTTTTACTCAAGTACAAGATCTGAGTACTTCTACTTTTACTCTCAAGTACAAGACCTGAGTACTTCTACTTTTACTCAAGAACAAGATCTGAGTACTTCTACTCAAGTACAAGATCTGAGTACTTCTACTTTTACTCTCAAGTACAAGATCTGAGTACTTCTACTTTTACTCAAGAACAAGATCTGAGTACTTCTACTTTTACTCTCAAGTACAAGATCTGAGTACTTCTACTTTTACTCAAGTACAAGATCTGAGTACTTCTACTTTTACTCAAGTACAAGATCTGAGTACTTCTACTTTTACTCAAGTACAAGATCTGAGTACTTCTACTTTTACTCAAGAACAAGATCTGAGTACTTCTACTTTTACTCAAGAACAAGATCTGAGTACTTCTACTTTTACTCAAGAACAAGATCTGAGTACTTCTACTTTTACTCAAGTACAAGATCTGAGTACTTCTACTTTTACTCAAGAACAAGATCTGAGTACTTCTACTTTTACTCTCAAGTACAAGATCTGAGTACTTCTACTTTTACTCAAGTACAAGATCTGAGTACTTCTACTTTTACTCAAGTACAAGATCTGAGTTCTTCTACTTTTACTCAAGTACAAGATCTGAGTACTTCTACTTTTACTCAAGAACAAGATCTGAGTACTTCTACTTTTACTCTCAAGTACAAGATCTGAGTACTTCTACTTTTACTCAAGTACAAGATCTGAGTACTTCTACTTTAACTCAAGTACAAGATCTGAGTACTTCTACTTTTACTCAAGTACAAGATCTGAGTACTTCTACTTTTACTGAAGTACAAGATCAGAGTACTTCTACTTTTACTCAAGTACAAGATCTGAGTACTTCTACTTTTACTCAAGTACAAGATCTGAGTACTTCTACTTTTACTCAAGTACAAGATCTGAGTACTTTTACTTTTACTCAAGTACAAGATCTGAGTACTTCTACTTTTACTCAAGTACAAGATCTGAGTACTTCTACTCAAGTACAAGATCTGAGTACTTCTACTTTTACTCAAGTACAAGATCTGAGTACTTCTACTCAAGTACAAGATCTGAGTACTTCTACTTTTACTCAAGTACAAGATCTGAGTACTTTTACTTTTACTCAAGTACAAGATCTGAGTACTTCTACTTTTACTCAAGTACAAGATCTGAGTACTTCTACTCAAGTACAAGATCTGAGTACTTCTACTTTTACTCAAGTACAAGATCTGAGTACTTCTACTCAAGTACAAGATCTGAGTACTTCTACTTTTACTCAAGTACAAGATCTGAGTACTTCTACTTTTACTCAAGTACAAGATCTGAGTACTTCTACTTTTACTCTCAAGTACAAGATCTGAGTACTTCTACTTTTACTCTCAAGAACAAGATCTGAGTACTTCTACTTTTACTCAAGAACAAGATCTGAGTACTTCTACTTTTACTCTCAAGTACAAGATCTGAGTACTTCTACTTTTACTCAAGTACAAGATCTGAGTACTTCTACTTTTACTCAAGTACAAGATCTGAGTACTTCTACTTTTACTCAAGTACAAGATCTGAGTACTTCTACTTTTACTCAAGAACAAGATCTGAGTACTTCTACATTTACTCAAGAACAAGATCTGAGTACTTCTACTTTTACTCAAGAACAAGATCTGAGTACTTCTACTTTTACTCAAGTACAAGATCTGAGTACTTCTACTTTTACTCAAGAACAAGATCTGAGTACTTCTACTTTTACTCTCAAGTACAAGATCTGAGTACTTCTACTTTTACTCAAGTACAAGATCTGAGTACTTCTACTTTTACTCAAGTACAAGATCTGAGTTCTTCTACTTTTACTCAAGTACAAGATCTGAGTACTTCTACTTTTACTCTCAAGTACAAGATCTGAGTACTTCTACTTTTACTCAAGTACAAGATCTGAGTACTTCTACTTTAACTCAAGTACAAGATCTGAGTACTTCTACTTTTACTCAAGTACAAGATCTGAGTACTTCTACTTTTACTGAAGTACAAGATCAGAGTACTTCTACTTTTACTCAAGTACAAGATCTGAGTACTTCTACTTTTACTCAAGTACAAGATCTGAGTACTTCTACTTTTACTCAAGTACAAGATCTGAGTACTTTTACTTTTACTCAAGTACAAGATCTGAGTACTTCTACTTTTTACTCAAGTACAAGATCTGAGTACTTCTACTCAAGTACAAGATCTGAGTACTTCTACTTTTACTCAAGTACAAGATCTGAGTACTTCTACTCAAGTACAAGATCTGAGTACTTCTACTTTTACTCAAGTACAAGATCTGAGTACTTTTACTTTTACTCAAGTACAAGATCTGAGTACTTCTACTTTTACTCAAGTACAAGATCTGAGTACTTCTACTCAAGTACAAGATCTGAGTACTTCTACTTTTACTCAAGAACAAGATCTGAGTACTTCTACTTTTACTCAAGAACAAGATCTGAGTACTTCTACTTTTACTCAAGTACAAGATCTGAGTACTTCTACTTTTACTCAAGAACAAGATCTGAGTACTTCTACTTTTACTCTCAAGTACAAGATCTGAGTACTTCTACTTTTACTCAAGTACAAGATCTGAGTACTTCTACTTTTACTCAAGTACAAGATCTGAGTTCTTCTACTTTTACTCAAGTACAAGATCTGAGTACTTCTACTTTTACTCAAGAACAAGATCTGAGTACTTCTACTTTTACTCTCAAGTACAAGATCTGAGTACTTCTACTTTTACTCAAGTACAAGATCTGAGTACTTCTACTTTTACTGAAGTACAAGATCAGAGTACTTCTACTTTTACTCAAGTACAAGATCTGAGTACTTCTACTTTTACTCAAGTACAAGATCTGAGTACTTCTACTTTTACTCAAGTACAAGATCTGAGTACTTTTACTTTTACTCAAGTACAAGATCTGAGTACTTCTACTTTTACTCAAGTACAAGATCTGAGTACTTCTACTCAAGTACAAGATCTGAGTACTTTTACTTTTACTCAAGTACAAGATCTGAGTACTTCTACTTTTACTCAAGTACAAGATCTGAGTACTTCTACTCAAGTACAAGATCTGAGTACATCTACTTTTACTCAAGTACAAGATCTGAGTACTTCTACTCAAGTACAAGATCTGAGTACTTCTACTTTTACTCAAGTACAAGATCTGAGTACTTCTACTTTTACTCAAGTACAAGATCTGAGTACTTCTACTTTTACTCTCAAGTACAAGACCTGAGTACTTCTACTTTTACTCAAGAACAAGATCTGAGTACTTCTACTCAAGTACAAGATCTGAGTACTTCTACTTTTACTCTCAAGTACAAGATCTGAGTACTTCTACTTTTACTCAAGAACAAGATCTGAGTACTTCTACTTTTACTCTCAAGTACAAGATCTGAGTACTTCTACTTTTACTCAAGTACAAGATCTGAGTACTTCTACTTTACTCAAGTACAAGATCTGAGTACTTCTACTTTTACTCAAGTACAAGATCTGAGTACTTCTACTTTTACTCAAGAACAAGATCTGAGTACTTCTACTTTTACTCAAGAACAAGATCTGAGTACTTCTACTTTTACTCAAGAACAAGATCTGAGTACTTCTACTTTTACTCAAGTACAAGATCTGAGTACTTCTACTTTTACTCAAGAACAAGATCTGAGTACTTCTACTTTTACTCTCAAGTACAAGATCTGAGTACTTCTACTTTTACTCAAGTACAAGATCTGAGTACTTCTACTTTTACTCAAGTACAAGATCTGAGTTCTTCTACTTTTACTCAAGTACAAGATCTGAGTACTTCTACTTTTACTCAAGAACAAGATCTGAGTACTTCTACTTTTACTCTCAAGTACAAGATCTGAGTACTTCTACTTTTACTCAAGTACAAGATCTGAGTACTTCTACTTTTACTGAAGTACAAGATCAGAGTACTTCTACTTTTACTCAAGTACAAGATCTGAGTACTTCTACTTTTACTCAAGTACAAGATCTGAGTACTTCTACTTTTACTCAAGTACAAGATCTGAGTACTTTTACTTTTACTCAAGTACAAGATCTGAGTACTTCTACTTTTACTCAAGTACAAGATCTGAGTACTTCTACTCAAGTACAAGATCTGAGTACTTCTACTTTTACTCAAGTACAAGATCTGAGTACTTCTACTCAAGTACAAGATCTGAGTACTTCTACTTTTACTCAAGTACAAGATCTGAGTACTTTTACTTTTACTCAAGTACAAGATCTGAGTACTTCTACTTTTACTCAAGTACAAGATCTGAGTACTTCTACTCAAGTACAAGATCTGAGTACATCTACTTTTACTCAAGTACAAGATCTGAGTACTTCTACTCAAGTACAAGATCTGAGTACTTCTACTTTTACTCAAGTACAAGATCTGAGTACTTCTACTTTTACTCAAGTACAAGATCTGAGTACTTCTACTTTTACTCTCAAGTACAAGACCTGAGTACTTCTACTTTTACTCAAGAACAAGATCTGAGTACTTCTACTCAAGTACAAGATCTGAGTACTTCTACTTTTACTCTCAAGTACAAGATCTGAGTACTTCTACTTTTACTCAAGAACAAGATCTGAGTACTTCTACTTTTACTCTCAAGTACAAGATCTGAGTACTTCTACTTTTACTCAAGTACAAGATCTGAGTACTTCTACTTTTACTCAAGTACAAGATCTGAGTACTTCTACTTTTACTCAAGTACAAGATCTGAGTACTTCTACTTTTACTCAAGAACAAGATCTGAGTACTTCTACTTTTACTCAAGAACAAGATCTGAGTACTTCTACTTTTACTCAAGAACAAGATCTGAGTACTTCTACTTTTACTCAAGTACAAGATCTGAGTACTTCTACTTTTACTCAAGAACAAGATCTGAGTACTTCTACTTTACTCTCAAGTACAAGATCTGAGTACTTCTACTTTTACTCAAGTACAAGATCTGAGTACTTCTACTTTTACTCAAGTACAAGATCTGAGTTCTTCTACTTTTACTCAAGTACAAGATCTGAGTACTTCTACTTTTACTCAAGAACAAGATCTGAGTACTTCTACTTTTACTCTCAAGTACAAGATCTGAGTACTTCTACTTTTACTCAAGTACAAGATCTGAGTACTTCTACTTTAACTCAAGTACAAGATCTGAGTACTTCTACTTTTACTCAAGTACAAGATCTGAGTACTTCTACTTTTACTGAAGTACAAGATCAGAGTACTTCTACTTTTACTCAAGTACAAGATCTGAGTACTTCTACTTTTACTCAAGTACAAGATCTGAGTACTTCTACTTTTACTCAAGTACAAGATCTGAGTACTTTTACTTTTACTCAAGTACAAGATCTGAGTACTTCTACTTTTACTCAAGTACAAGATCTGAGTACTTCTACTCAAGTACAAGATCTGAGTACTTCTACTTTTACTCAAGTACAAGATCTGAGTACTTCTACTCAAGTACAAGATCTGAGTACTTCTACTTTTACTCAAGTACAAGATCTGAGTACTTTTACTTTTACTCAAGTACAAGATCTGAGTACTTCTACTTTTACTCAAGTACAAGATCTGAGTACTTCTACTCAAGTACAAGATCTGAGTACTTCTACTTTTACTCAAGTACAAGATCTGAGTACTTCTACTCAAGTACAAGATCTGAGTACTTCTACTTTTACTCAAGTACAAGATCTGAGTACTTCTACTTTTACTCAAGTACAAGATCTGAGTACTTCTACTTTTACTCTCAAGTACAAGATCTGAGTACTTCTACTTTTACTCTCAAGAACAAGATCTGAGTACTTCTACTTTTACTCAAGAACAAGATCTGAGTACTTCTACTTTTACTCTCAAGTACAAGATCTGAGTACTTCTACTTTTACTCAAGTACAAGATCTGAGTACTTCTACTTTTACTCAAGTACAAGATCTGAGTACTTCTACTTTTACTCAAGTACAAGATCTGAGTACTTCTACTTTTACTCAAGAACAAGATCTGAGTACTTCTACATTTACTCAAGAACAAGATCTGAGTACTTCTACTTTTACTCAAGAACAAGATCTGAGTACTTCTACTTTTACTCAAGTACAAGATCTGAGTACTTCTACTTTTACTCAAGAACAAGATCTGAGTACTTCTACTTTTACTCTCAAGTACAAGATCTGAGTACTTCTACTTTTACTCAAGTACAAGATCTGAGTACTTCTACTTTTACTCAAGTACAAGATCTGAGTTCTTCTACTTTTACTCAAGTACAAGATCTGAGTACTTCTACTTTTACTCTCAAGTACAAGATCTGAGTACTTCTACTTTTACTCAAGTACAAGATCTGAGTACTTCTACTTTAACTCAAGTACAAGATCTGAGTACTTCTACTTTTACTCAAGTACAAGATCTGAGTACTTCTACTTTTACTGAAGTACAAGATCAGAGTACTTCTACTTTTACTCAAGTACAAGATCTGAGTACTTCTACTTTTACTCAAGTACAAGATCTGAGTACTTCTACTTTTACTCAAGTACAAGATCTGAGTACTTTACTTTTACTCAAGTACAAGATCTGAGTACTTCTACTTTTACTCAAGTACAAGATCTGAGTACTTCTACTCAAGTACAAGATCTGAGTACTTCTACTTTTACTCAAGTACAAGATCTGAGTACTTCTACTCAAGTACAAGATCTGAGTACTTCTACTTTTACTCAAGTACAAGATCTGAGTACTTTTACTTTTACTCAAGTACAAGATCTGAGTACTTCTACTTTTACTCAAGTACAAGATCTGAGTACTTCTACTCAAGTACAAGATCTGAGTACTTCTACTTTTACTCAAGTACAAGATCTGAGTACTTCTACTCAAGTACAAGATCTGAGTACTTCTACTTTTACTCAAGTACAAGATCTGAGTACTTCTACTTTTACTCAAGTACAAGATCTGAGTACTTCTACTTTTACTCTCAAGTACAAGATCTGAGTACTTCTACTTTTACTCTCAAGAACAAGATCTGAGTACTTCTACTTTTACTCAAGAACAAGATCTGAGTACTTCTACTTTTACTCTCAAGTACAAGATCTGAGTACTTCTACTTTTACTCAAGTACAAGATCTGAGTACTTCTACTTTTACTCAAGTACAAGATCTGAGTACTTCTACTTTTACTCAAGTACAAGATCTGAGTACTTCTACTTTTACTCAAGAACAAGATCTGAGTACTTCTACATTTACTCAAGAACAAGATCTGAGTACTTCTACTTTTACTCAAGTACAAGACCTGAGTACTTCTACTTTTACTCAAGAACAAGATCTGAGTACTTCTACTTTTACTCAAGTACAAGATCTGAGTACTTCTACTTTTACTCAAGAACAAGATCTGAGTACTTCTACTTTTACTCTCAAGTACAAGATCTGAGTACTTCTACTTTTACTCAAGTACAAGATCTGAGTACTTCTACTTTTACTCAAGTACAAGATCTGAGTTCTTCTACTTTTACTCAAGTACAAGATCTGAGTACTTCTACTTTTACTCTCAAGTACAAGATCTGAGTACTTCTACTTTTACTCAAGTACAAGATCTGAGTACTTCTACTTTTACTCAAGTACAAGATCTGAGTACTTCTACTTTTACTCAAGTACAAGATCTGAGTACTTCTACTTTTACTCAAGTACAAGATCTGAGTACTTCTACTTTTACTGAAGTACAAGATCAGAGTACTTCTACTTTTACTCAAGTACAAGATCTGAGTACTTCTACTTTTACTCAAGTACAAGATCTGAGTACTTCTACTTTTACTCAAGTACAAGATCTGAGTACTTTTACTTTTACTCAAGTACAAGATCTGAGTACTTCTACTTTTACTCAAGTACAAGATCTGAGTACTTCTACTCAAGTACAAGATCTGAGTACTTCTACTTTTACTCAAGTACAAGATCTGAGTACTTCTACTCAAGTACAAGATCTGAGTACTTCTACTTTTACTCAAGTACAAGATCTGAGTACTTTTACTTTTACTCAAGTACAAGATCTGAGTACTTCTACTTTTACTCAAGTACAAGATCTGAGTACTTCTACTCAAGTACAAGATCTGAGTACTTCTACTTTTACTCAAGTACAAGATCTGAGTACTTCTACTCAAGTACAAGATCTGAGTACTTCTACTTTTACTCAAGTACAAGATCTGAGTACTTCTACTTTTACTCAAGTACAAGATCTGAGTACTTCTACTTTTACTCTCAAGTACAAGATCTGAGTACTTCTACTTTTACTCTCAAGAACAAGATCTGAGTACTTCTACTTTTACTCAAGAACAAGATCTGAGTACTTCTACTTTTACTCTCAAGTACAAGATCTGAGTACTTCTACTTTTACTCAAGTACAAGATCTGAGTACTTCTACTTTTACTCAAGTACAAGATCTGAGTACTTCTACTTTTACTCAAGTACAAGATCTGAGTACTTCTACTTTTACTCAAGAACAAGATCTGAGTACTTCTACATTTACTCAAGAACAAGATCTGAGTACTTCTACTTTTACTCAAGTACAAGACCTGAGTACTTCTACTTTTACTCAAGAACAAGATCTGAGTACTTCTACTTTTACTCAAGTACAAGATCTGAGTACTTCTACTTTTACTCAAGAACAAGATCTGAGTACTTCTACTTTTACTCTCAAGTACAAGATCTGAGTACTTCTACTTTTACTCAAGTACAAGATCTGAGTACTTCTACTTTTACTCAAGTACAAGATCTGAGTTCTTCTACTTTTACTCAAGTACAAGATCTGAGTACTTCTACTTTTACTCTCAAGTACAAGATCTGAGTACTTCTACTTTTACTCAAGTACAAGATCTGAGTACTTCTACTTTTACTCAAGTACAAGATCTGAGTACTTCTACTTTTACTCAAGTACAAGATCTGAGTACTTCTACTTTTACTCAAGTACAAGATCTGAGTACTTCTACTTTTACTGAAGTACAAGATCAGAGTACTTCTACTTTTACTCAAGTACAAGATCTGAGTACTTCTACTTTTACTCAAGTACAAGATCTGAGTACTTCTACTTTTACTCAAGTACAAGATCTGAGTACTTTTACTTTTACTCAAGTACAAGATCTGAGTACTTCTACTTTTACTCAAGTACAAGATCTGAGTACTTCTACTCAAGTACAAGATCTGAGTACTTCTACTTTTACTCAAGTACAAGATCTGAGTACTTCTACTCAAGTACAAGATCTGAGTACTTCTACTTTTACTCAAGTACAAGATCTGAGTACTTTTACTTTTACTCAAGTACAAGATCTGAGTACTTCTACTTTTACTCAAGTACAAGATCTGAGTACTTCTACTCAAGTACAAGATCTGAGTACTTCTACTTTTACTCAAGTACAAGATCTGAGTACTTCTACTCAAGTACAAGATCTGAGTACTTCTACTTTTACTCAAGTACAAGATCTGAGTACTTCTACTTTTACTCAAGTACAAGATCTGAGTACTTCTACTTTTACTCTCAAGTACAAGATCTGAGTACTTCTACTTTTACTCTCAAGAACAAGATCTGAGTACTTCTACTTTTACTCAAGAACAAGATCTGAGTACTTCTACTTTTACTCTCAAGTACAAGATCTGAGTACTTCTACTTTTACTCTCAAGAACAAGATCTGAGTACTTCTACTTTTACTCAAGAACAAGATCTGAGTACTTCTACTTTTACTCAAGTACAAGATCTGAGTACTTCTACTTTTACTCAAGTACAAGATCTGAGTACTTCTACTTTTACTCAAGTACAAGATCTGAGTACTTCTACTTTTACTCAAGAACAAGATCTGAGTACTTCTACATTTACTCAAGAACAAGATCTGAGTACTTCTACTTTTACTCAAGTACAAGACCTGAGTACTTCTACTTTTACTCAAGAACAAGATCTGAGTACTTCTACTTTTACTCAAGTACAAGATCTGAGTACTTCTACTTTTACTCAAGAACAAGATCTGAGTACTTCTACTTTTACTCTCAAGTACAAGATCTGAGTACTTCTACTTTTACTCAAGTACAAGATCTGAGTACTTCTACTTTTACTCAAGTACAAGATCTGAGTTCTTCTACTTTTACTCAAGTACAAGATCTGAGTACTTCTACTTTTACTCTCAAGTACAAGATCTGAGTACTTCTACTTTTACTCAAGTACAAGATCTGAGTACTTCTACTTTTACTCAAGTACAAGATCTGAGTACTTCTACTTTTACTCAAGTACAAGATCTGAGTACTTCTACTTTCACTCAAGAACCAGATATGAGTACTTCTACTTAAACTTTACCACAGAACCTCACATTCAGGGACATTGCACTCATGTAAAATGTCTGTATTTGCTATTTATTACATCTGTATTTATCTATAATAATAATAATAATAATAATAATAATAATAATAATAATAATAATAATAGGTTTATTTATTATAGCACCTTTGACAGAAATACAATTCACAAAGTGCTTCACAACAAAGAACACAAGTTCAAATGAAGACCACAGAAACATGAATACAATAACAATATGAGGCACAAACATAAGAACAGAACACATCATCATCATCATCATCATCATCATCATCATCATCATCATGTGTCTAAACCCTGCGCCTTGTATTCGTTCTGTGAATGAACGCTCTTTCTTAGAATGACTCTGTGCACTCTGGTGGATGCAAACCGTGTTTCCTTGTTCTGTGCAGTGACTATTTGCATCTGTTCTAATGTTATGATTCCAATGAGGACGAAGCGCCGGGCGGCTCGTGTTGAAACACCTTTCTGGGATGTGGAGTTCCGGGCGGTGCGAGGAAGCAAATCGAGCGAACACAATTTTTCTTCGGAATTGACGAGGTGGCTCGCGGGTTGCCAGGTTTGATCCCCTGCCTCCTTTAGGGTCAATATATAAGTTAATTAAATAAAAACATATTTATTTATATCGTTAATTTAAAGCTAAATTACTTTCACCCCGAGTTTCAGAGGATGTTTAATGCAAATATAAAACATATGTTAAGACTCCCACAATTATAAACACAACGAAAAACAACAATAACAATTAATTTGTAATTATTCTTTTTATTATTCATAATATTAATATATTGTATTTATATATTTTAAACATTATTGGGGGGTTTTATTCAGATATGCTTCTTTTTCTAATGGCCTTATGAACCATTATTATTCACATACAAAAAAGACATTGTAACCTTTTTTGTATTTTTGCTGTGTTTCATTTGACTTCAGTATTTGATCTAAACACTTCCTCCAACCCTTTTGACATATTCAAACATGTATACTTGTTTGTTATGTAGTTCATTGCAGTAACTCAGACAGCACGTTGTAAACACAGGTCAAAGGTTGAGTAGTTCAGTCTCTGCGTCACTAAACGAATCTAATGTACTGTAAAGATGAGATGTCCCACATGTCATCTATCAGGCCGCTGCACACAAAGCTTTGAGTCACTTTTCTCCTCCTGTGATCCTGATGAGAGTCCCGGGACACAGAGAGGTGTTGGTCTGTCCCAGATCTCAGAGACATCAGGGACGCAATTTTAGGAGCTCACATCACCTCTGACATGTTTATCACTCTCAGGAATCCTCCCTGCTGTAAAGATAGCGGCTCTGGAATTTAAAAGATTGTTTCTGCTCTAATCTTTTCCCCTAAACAAAGCACGAGGCAGTTAGAGGCGACAGAAGATCCTGTGAAGAAGTGGAAATAATAGGAACTTTAAGTAGCCTACCACATGACAAGCCTTACAATGTAACTTAAGGAGGACATATTATCAGTATATCAGTATGTAGTGTCTCCACTTTAAAGAGTCCTCTCCTGCTGATGTTCAGGTGTATATCAGTATGTAGTGTCTCCACTTTAAAGAGTCCTCTCCTGCTGATGTTCAGGTGTATATCAGTATGTAGTGTCTCTACTTAAAGAGTCCTCTCCTGCTGATGTTCAGGTGTATATCAGTATGTAGTGTCTCTACTTTAAAGAGTCCTCTCCTGCTGATGTTCAGGTGTATATCAGTATGTAGTGTCTCTACTTTAAAGAGTCCTCTCCTGCTGATGGTGTATATCAGTATGTAGTGTCTCTACTTTAAAGAGTCCTCTCCTGCTGATGGTGTATATCAGTATGTAGTGTCTCTACTTTAAAGAGTCCTCTCCTGCTGATGTTCAGATGTATATCAGTATGTAGTGTCTCTACTTTAAAGAGTCCTCTCCTGCTGATGTTCAGGTGTATATCAGTATGTAGTGTCTCTACTTTAAAGAGTCCTCTCCTGCTGATGTTCAGGTGTATATCAGTATGTAGTGTCTCTACTTTAAAGAGTCCTCTCCTGCTGATGGTGTATATCAGTATGTAGTGTCTCTACTTTAAAGAGTCCTCTCCTGCTGATGGTGTATATCAGTATGTAGTGTCTCTACTTTAAAGAGTCCTCTCCTGCTGATGTTCAGATGTATATCAGTATGTAGTGTCTCTACTTTAAAGAGTCCTCTCCTGCTGATGTTCAGGTGTATATCAGTATGTAGTGTCTCTACTTTAAAGAGTCCTCTCCTGCTGATGTTCAGGTGTATATCAGTATGTAGTGTCTCTACTTTAAAGAGTCCTCTCCTGCTGATGTTCAGGTGTATATCAGTATGTAGTGTCTCTACTTTAAAGAGTCCTCTCCTGCTGATGTTCAGGTGTATATCAGTATGTAGTGTCTCTACTTTAAAGAGTCCTCTCCTGCTGATGTTCAGGTGTATATCAGTATGTAGTGTCTCTACTTTAAAGAGTCCTCTCCTGCTGATGTTCAGGTGTATATCAGTATGTAGTGTCTCTACTTTAAAGAGTCCTCTCCTGCTGATGTTCAGGTGTATATCAGTATGTAGTGTCTCTACTTTAAAGAGTCCTCTCCTGCTGATGTTCAGGTGTATATCAGCATGTAGTGTCTCTACTTTAAAGAGTCCTCTCTTGCTGATGTTCAGGTGTATATCAGTATGTAGTGTCTCTACTTTAAAGAGTCCTCTCCTGCTGATGTTCAGGTGTATATCAGCATGTAGTGTCTCTACTTTAAAGAGTCCTCTCCTGCTGATGTGCAGGTGTATATCAGTATGTAGTCTCTACTTTAAAGAGTCCTCTCCTGCTGATGTTCAGGTGTATATCAGTATGTAGTCTCTACTTTAAAGAGTCCTCTCCTGCTGATTTTCAGGTGTATATCAGTATGTAGTGTCTCTACTTTAAAGAGTCCTCTCCTGCTGATGGTGTATATCAGTATGTAGTGTCTCTACTTTAAAGAGTCCTCTCCTGCTGATGGTGTATATCAGTATGTAGTGTCTCTACTTTAAAGAGTCCTCTCCTGCTGATGGTGTATATCAGTATGTAGTGTCTCTACTTTAAAGAGTCCTCTCCTGCTGATGGTGTATATCAGTATGTAGTGTCTCTACTTTAAAGAGTCCTCTCCTGCTGATGTTCAGGTGTATATCAGTATGTAGTGTCTCTACTTTAAAGAGTCCTCTCCTGCTGATGTTCAGGTGTATATCAGTATGTAGTGTCTCTACTTTAAAGAGTCCTCTCCTGCTGATGTTCAGGTGTATATCAGTATGTAGTGTCTCTACTTTAAAGAGTCCTCTTCTGCTGATGTTCAGGTGTATATCAGTATGTAGTGTCTCTACTTTAAAGAGTCCTCTCCTGCTGATGTTCAGGTGTATATCAGTATGTAGTCTCTACTTTAAAGAGTCCTCTCCTGCTGATGTTCAGGTGTATATCAGTATGTAGTGTCTCTACTTTAAAGAGTCCTCTCCTGCTGATGTTCAGGTGTATATCAGTATGTAGTGTCTCTACTTTAAAGAGTCCTCTCCTGCTGATGTTCAGGTATATATCAGTATGTAGTGTCTCTACTTTAAAG
This sequence comes from Pogonophryne albipinna, assembly GCA_028583405.1. Taxonomy (NCBI): domain Eukaryota; kingdom Metazoa; phylum Chordata; class Actinopteri; order Perciformes; family Artedidraconidae; genus Pogonophryne; species Pogonophryne albipinna. Next base: position 44,879,932 of record CM053246.1, read on the forward strand.
AGTCCTCTCCTGCTGATGTTCAGGTGTATATCAGTATGTAGTGTCTCTACTTTAAAGAGTCCTCTCCTGCTGATGTTCAGGTGTATATCAGTATGTAGTGTCTCTACTTTAAAGAGTCCTCTCCTGCTGATGTTCAGGTGTATATCAGTATGTAGTGTCTCTACTTTAAAGAGTCCTCTCCTGCTGATGTTCAGGTGTATATCAGTATGTAGTGTCTCTACTTTAAAGAGTCCTCTCCTGCTGATGTTCAGGTGTATATCAGTATGTAGTGTCTCTACTTTAAAGAGTCCTCTCCTGCTGATGTTCAGGTGTATATCAGTATGTAGTATCTCTCCTTTAAAGAGTCCTCTCCTGCTGATGTTCAGGTGTATATCAGTATGTAGTGTCTCTACTTTAAAGAGTCCTCTCCTGCTGATGTTCAGGTGTATATCAGTATGTAGTGTCTCTACTTTAAAGAGTCCTCTCCTGCTGATGTTCAGGTGTATATCAGTATGTAGTATCTCTCCTTTAAAGAGTCCTCTCCTGCTGATGTTTCAGGTGTATATCAGTATGTAGTGTCTCTACTTTAAAGAGTCCTCTCCTGCTGATGTGCAGGTGTATATCAGTATGTAGTCTCTACTTTAAAGAGTCCTCTCCTGCTGATGTTCAGGTGTATATCAGTATGTAGTCTCTACTTTAAAGAGTCCTCTCCTGCTGATTTTCAGGTGTATATCAGTATGTAGTGTCTCTACTTTAAAGAGTCCTCTCCTGCTGATGGTGTATATCAGTATGTAGTGTCTCTACTTTAAAGAGTCCTCTCCTGCTGATGGTGTATATCAGTATGTAGTGTCTCTACTTTAAAGAGTCCTCTCCTGCTGATGGTGTATATCAGTATGTAGTGTCTCTACTTTAAAGAGTCCTCTCCTGCTGATGGTGTATATCAGTATGTAGTGTCTCTACTTTAAAGAGTCCTCTCCTGCTGATGTTCAGGTGTATATCAGTATGTAGTGTCTCTACTTTAAAGAGTCCTCTCCTGCTGATGTTCAGGTGTATATCAGTATGTAGTGTCTCTACTTTAAAGAGTCCTCTCCTGCTGATGTTCAGGTGTATATCAGTATGTAGTGTCTCTACTTTAAAGAGTCCTCTTCTGCTGATGTTCAGGTGTATATCAGTATGTAGTGTCTCTACTTTAAAGAGTCCTCTCCTGCTGATGTTCAGGTGTATATCAGTATGTAGTCTCTACTTTAAAGAGTCCTCTCCTGCTGATGTTCAGGTGTATATCAGTATGTAGTGTCTCTACTTTAAAGAGTCCTCTCCTGCTGATGTTCAGGTGTATATCAGTATGTAGTGTCTCTACTTTAAAGAGTCCTCTCCTGCTGATGTTCAGGTATATATCAGTATGTAGTGTCTCTACTTTAAAGAGTCCTCTCCTGCTGATGTTCAGGTGTATATCAGTATGTAGTGTCTCTACTTTAAAGAGTCCTCTCCTGCTGATGTTCAGGTGTATATCAGTATGTAGTGTCTCTACTTTAAAGAGTCCTCTCCTGCTGATGTTCAGGTGTATATCAGTATGTAGTGTCTCTACTTTAAAGAGTCCTCTCCTGCTGATGTTCAGGTGTATATCAGTATGTAGTGTCTCTACTTTAAAGAGTCCTCTCCTGCTGATGTTCAGGTGTATATCAGTATGTAGTGTCTCTACTTTAAAGAGTCCTCTCCTGCTGATGTTCAGGTGTATATCAGTATGTAGTATCTCTCCTTTAAAGAGTCCTCTCCTGCTGATGTTCAGGTGTATATCAGTATGTAGTGTCTCTACTTTAAAGAGTCCTCTCCTGCTGATGTTCAGGTGTATATCAGTATGTAGTGTCTCTACTTAAAGAGTCCTCTCCTGCTGATGTTCAGGTGTATATCAGTATGTAGTCTCTACTTTAAAGGAGTCCTCTCCTGCTGATGTTCAGGTGTATATCAGTATGTAGTGTCTCTACTTTAAAGAGTCCTCTCCTGCTGATGGTGTATATCAGTATGTAGTGTCTCTACTTTAAAGAGTCCTCTCCTGCTGATGGTGTATATCAGTATGTAGTGTCTCTACTTTAAAGAGTCCTCTCCTGCTGATGTTCAGGTGTATATCAGTATGTAGTGTCTCTACTTTAAAGAGTCCTCTCCTGCTGATGTTCAGGGTGTATATCAGTATGTAGTGTCTCTACTTTAAAGAGTCCTCTCCTGCTGATGTTCAGGTGTATATCAGTATGTAGTGTCTCTACTTTAAAGAGTCCTCTTCTGCTGATGTTCAGGTGTATATCAGTATGTAGTGTCTCTACTTTAAAGAGTCCTCTCCTGCTGATGTTCAGGTGTATATCAGTATGTAGTCTCTACTTTAAAGAGTCCTCTCCTGCTGATGTTCAGGTGTATATCAGTATGTAGTGTCTCTACTTTAAAGAGTCCTCTCCTGCTGATGTTCAGGTGTATATCAGTATGTAGTGTCTCTACTTTAAAGAGTCCTCTCCTGCTGATGTTCAGGTATATATCAGTATGTAGTGTCTCTACTTTAAAGAGTCCTCTCCTGCTGATGTTCAGGTGTATATCAGTATGTAGTGTCTCTACTTTAAAGAGTCCTCTCCTGCTGATGTTCAGGTGTATATCAGTATGTAGTGTCTCTACTTTAAAGAGTCCTCTCCTGCTGATGTTCAGGTGTATATCAGTATGTAGTGTCTCTACTTTAAAGAGTCCTCTCCTGCTGATGTTCAGGTGTATATCAGTATGTAGTGTCTCTACTTTAAAGAGTCCTCTCCTGCTGATGTTCAGGTGTATATCAGTATGTAGTGTCTCTACTTTAAAGAGTCCTCTCCTGCTGATGTTCAGGTGTATATCAGTATGTAGTATCTCTACTTTAAAGAGTCCTCTCCTGCTGATGTTCAGGTGTATATCAGTATGTAGTATCTCTCCTTTAAAGAGTCCTCTCCTGCTGATGTTCAGGTGTATATCAGTATGTAGTGTCTCTACTTTAAAGAGTCCTCTCCTGCTGATGTTCAGGTGTATATCAGTATGTAGTGTCTCTACTTTTAAAGAGTCCTCTCCTGCTGATGTTCAGGTGTATATCAGTATGTAGTGTCCTACTTTAAAGAGTCCTCTCCTGCTGATGTTCAGGTGTATATCAGTATGTAGTCTCTACTTTAAAGAGTCCTCTCCTGCTGATGTTCAGGTGTATATCAGTATGTAGTGTCTCTACTTTAAAGAGTCCTCTCCTGCTGATGTTCAGGTGTATATCAGTATGTAGTGTCTCTACTTTAAAGAGTCCTCTCCTGCTGATGTTCAGGTGTATATCAGTATGTAGCGTCTCTACTTTAAAGAGTCCTCTCCTGCTGATGTTCAGGTGTATATCAGTATGTAGTGTCTCTACTTTAAAGAGTCCTCTCCTGCTGATGTTCAGGTGTATATCAGTATGTAGTGTCTCTACTTTAAAGAGTCCTCTCCTGCTGATGTTCAGGTGTATATCAGTATGTAGTGTCTCTACTTTAAAGAGTCCTCTCCTGCTGATGTTCAGGTGTATATCAGTATGTAGTATCTCTACTTTAAAGAGTCCTCTCCTGCTGATGTTCAGGTGTATATCAGTATGTAGTATCTCTCCTTTAAAGAGTCCTCTCCTGCTGATGTTCAGGTGTATATCAGTATGTAGTGTCTCTACTTTAAAGAGTCCTCTCCTGCTGATGTTCAGGTGTATATCAGTATGTAGTGTCTCTACTTTAAAGAGTCCTCTCCTGCTGATGTTCAGGTGTATATCAGTATGTAGTGTCTACTTTAAAGAGTCCTCTCCTGCTGATGTTCAGGTGTATATCAGTATGTAGTCTCTACTTTAAAGAGTCCTCTCCTGCTGATGTTCAGGTGTATATCAGTATGTAGTGTCTCTACTTTAAAGAGTCCTCTCCTGCTGATGTTCAGGTGTATATCAGTATGTAGTGTCTCTACTTTAAAGAGTCCTCTCCTGCTGATGTTCAGGTGTATATCAGTATGTAGCGTCTCTACTTTAAAGAGTCCTCTCCTGCTGATGTTCAGGTGTATATCAGTATGTAGTGTCTCTACTTTAAAGAGTCCTCTCCTGCTGATGTTCAGGTGTATATCAGTATGTAGTGTCTCTACTTTAAAGAGTACTCTCCTGCTGATGTTCAGGTGTATATCAGTATGTAGTGTCTACTTTAAAGAGTGCTCAGCAGATCATGTACATGCACAAAAACCTATAGAACACACTACAGGAAAAGGGAAGCTCGCACAAACATGTATTTATTTTTATTTTAAAAACACCCGTGCCCAAGTCATTTTTTACACATGACCCACCAACATGTTCTAACTTCATGGCACCATAGTATTTGTGTTCAGATACCACACGCATACTTGTAAAAGCTGTGAATGCAGAAGTGGTTTTTCAAAAAGAAGAACACTTGGTTAATTGCAAAGTGAAAAACTCATGAGAAGAAGACATGGTGGCTTTAAAAAACAAGTAACGGAACTAATGTCATGATCCTTATCATACTGAATATATTTGTTAATCACACATTGGTTAAGCTGAACAAAGATTGCATCACTTTATAAACGACACACTTTGGCATGAAGCCTTTTTAGAAGCGACTAGAAACTGCCTGTTTAAATAAAGGGAGGATCTTTTGAATTCTACCTGGCAACCCGGAGGAGGAAAATATTTCCCTGAGAAGCAGAGCCGCGGATCGGCTTCAGACCCGGAGGAAACTGGACCTACTGCTCCGTTCACCTCTCAACAACACGTAGGTACATCTAATAATCTATATGTACTAACACACCATCTTATACCTCATTATTATTGCTTTAATGGTGCGTTATTTAGCCTAACCGTAGCTAGCTTCACAGCAGTTGATAATGAGAGCTAGCTGAATGCTAACCAGAGATGCTAACTCAGGATGCGTTAATAGGTGCCTCCGAGAAAAAGGTGTTTTTACTTCATGATGCATTTAGTCATTTGTGTTTCTGAGGATTTAATGGTTAATGAATGCGCTGTTTCACTTAGGGGACAAGCAGAACAAAGCTAATAATTTAGTGTTAGGTAATGCTAGCAAGCTAACGGTAACCTGCGGACTCCTGCAGACAAATCAGAACCAGAATGTATTTATTAGACGAAAACAGAGATTTACGTAATGTCAGTGAAGAGGCATTATTGATAGATTCACAACAAAACAGGATATTAGACTTTGCACAAAACCTGTACAAAATACTGTATACAAATAATATAAAGGAAGTATAAAAGACAGTATAAACACACAACAACACAGTAGGAAAGAGAGTAGAAAACACTATGAACACAGTATGAACACAGTGAAAAACATTGTATAAAACTGTAAACATAGTTAAAAAAAGAGAGTATAAACAGTATTAGACAGTATGAAAATAGCATGAAAACAGTACAAATAAAAATAAAAGACAGTGTACAAAAGCAGTTTAAAGACACAAAATAACAGTAGAAAAGACAGTCAGTAGGGGCTTGGACTCTGTGCCGTAGGGTCGCCGGTTCAAGTCCCCCGAACAGACCTACAAATGGAGCGTGGACTGCTACTTGGAGAGGTTCCAGTTCGCCGCCTTGAGCAAGGCACCGGTCAACCCCCTTCCCCCCCACTCCCTAGACTCTAGACGCTAGACTCCCGGTGCTAGACTCCCGGTGCTAGCCTCCCGGTGCTAGAATCCCGGTGCTAGACTCCCGGTGCTAGCCTCCCAAGGTATTACATTTTGTAGCTTGTTTTCAATAAGTATATCAATGGTCCAGAGAGGTTGTATTCTACAGTCTGCCTGAATGTAATCATGGCGTAGGTGTGTAGTGTGATTCTGTGTAGTTTATTGATGGCGTCCCGTTGGATGTGACGTCATCTGAACAGGACATCGCACCCTCACTGCTTGATAGCGTGCGAAGGTCCGTTTACGCCGGTTGCTAAACAACATCGTTTGGGGAAATGCAAGTCTGCGTCCAAATGGTTGGAAGATAAGGAGGAAGGACGATAAATACTGTATATCAGGGATCACCAACTACATTTGTCCAAGGGCCAAAATGTATCCAATAGACACTATCGCGGGCCGGGGGGGGGGGGGGGTACAGGTACTGCATAAAGCTTAGCAGACTCTTCACGCTAACGAAGGATCACTTCTAGGCAGGGTTGGGAGGGTTACTTTGTAAATGTAATCAGTTACTGATTACATGCTCTGAAAGTAATCAGAATACAGTTACAGTTACGTGTCTTATAAAAGTAACGTGTTCAGGTTACTTTTGGAATACTTTTGGAATACTTTCTTTTTCCATAACAGATGGGTATGTTTTGGTGAGCAGGAGACACTTGTTTTACTGTTTTAATGGCGTATCAAGAACTCAAACACAACATCTTGGTGTCATTCTGGACAGCTCCCTCTCATCTGCACCCCACATAAAAAACATCACCCGGACTGCATTCTCCTACAGTAAAGCTTTCCTTAGAATATGTTATGAATTGTAAGGTGTCCTTGGGTGCTTTGAAAGGCGCCCCTAAATAGAATGAATTATCATTATTATAATTATTATTATCTGAAACGATGTAATAACTTTTAAAACTTGTTCCAGTCACTTGCCCCATGCATTCAGCAGCAGCAGGCCATTCACTTTGATTTGATCCCGTTATAAATGTCATCATTTCGACAATAAAGAAATGCTACATCAACGTTATCTTGCACATTTTATCTAACCATCTCCGTTTCTAACTTTCAATATATTTTAAAAGAGATCTCTCTCATCTGCGTGCGGGGGCGGGGCCTCACAGACACGCTGCATCTCTCTCTCTCTCACAGACATGCTGCATCTCTCTCTCGCTCACAGACACGCTGCATCTCTCTCTCGCTCACAGACACTCTGCATCTCTCTCTCGCTCACAGACACTCTGCATCTCTCTCTCGCTCACAGACACTCTGCATCTCTCTCTCGCTCACAGACACTCTGCATCTCTCTCTCGCTCACAGACACGCTGCATCTCTCTCTCTCTCACAGACACGCTGCATCTCTCTCTCGCTCACAGACACTCTGCATCTCTCTCTCGCTCACAGACACTCTGCATCTCTCTCTCTCTCACAGACACTCTGCATCTCTCTCTCGCTCACAGACACTCTGCATCTCTCTCTCGCTCACAGACACTCTGCATCTCTCTCTCTCTCACAGACACTCTGCATCTCTCTCTTGCTCACAGACACTCTGCATCTCTCTCTCGCTCACAGACACTCTGCATCTCTCTCTCTCTCACAGACACGCTGCATCTCTCTCTCTCTCACAGACATGCTGCATCTCTCTCTCGCTCACAGACACTCTGCATCTCTCTCTCGCTCACAGACACTCTGCATCTCTCTCTCGCTCACAGACACTCTGCATCTCTCTCTCGCTCACAGACACGCTGCATCTCTCTCTCTCTCACAGACACTCTGCATCTCTCTCTCGCTCACAGACACTCTGCATCTCTCTCTCGCTCACAGACACGCTGCATCTCTCTCTCGCTCACAGACACGCTGCATCTCTCTCTCTCACAGACATGCTGCATCTCTCTCTCTCGCTCACAGACACTCTGCATCTCTCTCTCGCTCACAGACACGCTGCATCTCTCTCTCGCTCACAGACACTCTGCATCTCTCTCTCGCTCACAGACACGCTGCATCTCTCTCTCTCTCACAGACACTCTGCATCTCTCTCTCGCTCACAGACACGCTGCATCTCTCTCTCGCTCACAGACACGCTGCATCTCTCTCTCTCTCACAGACATGCTGCATCTCTCTCTCGCTCACAGACACTCTGCATCTCTCTCTCGCTCACAGACACGCTGCATCTCTCTCTCGCTCACAGACACGCTGCATCTCTCTCTCGCTCACAGACACTCTGCATCTCTCTCTCGCTCCACAGACACGCTGCATCTCTCTCTCTCTCACAGACACTGCTGCATCTCTCTCTCGCTCACAGACACTGCTGCATCTCTCTCATCGCATCACGACTAAACGCTGCAATCTCTCTCTCGCTTCACAGACATAGCGCTGCATCTCTCTCTCCGATCAACAGACAACGCTGCATCTCTCTCAATCGCTCACAGAACACTCTGCATCTCTCTCTCTGCTCACGAGACACGCTGCATCTCTCCTCTCGCTCACAGACACTCTGCATCTCTTCTCCTCACAGACACGCTGCATCATCTCCTCGATCACAGACCCTCTGCATCTCTCTTCGCTCACAGACCCTCTTGCACTCTCGCTGGCTCCCCCCCCCCCCCACCAGACACGCTTTCATCTCTCCTCTTCGCTCACAAACACTCGCATCTCTCTCTCGCTCAAAAGACACTCTGCATCTCTCTCTCGCTCACAGACACGCTGCATCTCTCTCTCTCTCACAGACACTCTGCATCTCTCTCTCACAGACACTCTGCATCTCTCTCTCGCTCACAGACATCTGCATCTCTCTCATCGCTCACAGACACTCTGCATCTCTCTCTCGCTCACAGACACGCTTCATCTCTCTCTCGCTCACAGACACTCTGCATCTCTCTCTCTCTCACAGACACTCTGCATCTCTCTCTCACAGACACTCTGCATCTCTCTCTCGCTCACAGACATGCTGCATCTCTCTCTCGCTCACAGACACTCTGCATCTCTCTCTCGCTCACAGACATGCTGCATCTCTCTCTCGCTCACAGACACTCTGCATCTCTCTTCTCCTCACAGACACGCCTGCATCTCTCTCTCTCTCACAGACACTCTGCATCTCTCTCCCTCACAGACACGCTGCATCTCTCTCTCGCTCACAGACACGCTGCATCTCTCTCTCGCTCACAGACACTCGCATCTCTCTCTCTCGCTCACAGACACTCTGCATCTCTCTCTCGCTCACAGACACGCTGCATCTCTCTCTCCCTCACAGACACTCTGCATCTCTCTCTCTCTCACAGACACGCTGCATCTCTCTCTCTCTCAAAGACACGCTGCATCTCTCTCTCGCTCACAGACACGCTGCATCTCTCTCTCACAGACACGCTGCATCTCTCTCTCACAGACACTCTGCATCTCTCTCTCGCTCACAGACACTCTGCATCTCTCTCTCGCTCACAGACACGCTGCATCTCTCTCTCGCTCACAGACACGCTGCATCTCTCTCTCGCTCACAGACACGCTGCATCTCTCTCTCGCTCACAGACACGCTGCATCTCTCTCTCGCTCACAGACACGCTGCATCTCTCTCTCGCTCACAGACACTCTGCATCTCTCTCTCGCTCACAGACACTCTGCAATCTCTCTCTCGCTCACAGACACGCTGCATCTCTCTCTCGCTCACAGACACTCTGCATCTCTCTCTCGCTCACAGACACTCTGCATCTCTCTCTCGCTCACAGACACTCTGCATCTCTCCTCTCGCTCACAGACACTCTGCATCTCTCTCTCGCTCACAGACACTCTGCATCTCTCTCTCGCTCACAGACACTCTGCATCTCTCTCTCGCTCACAGACACTCTGCATCTCTCTCTCTCTCACAGACACGCTGCATCTCTCTCTCGCTCACAGACCTACGCTGCATCTCTCTCTCGCTCACAGACACTCTGCATCTCTCTCTCGCTCACAGACACTCTGCATCTCTCTCTCGCTCACAGACACTCTGCATCCTCTCTCTCCGCTCACAGACACTCTGCATCTCTCTCTCTCTCACAGACACGCTGCATCTCTCTCTCGCTCCACAGACACTCTGCATCTCTCTCTCGCTCACAGACACTCTGCATCTCTCTCTCTCTCACAGACACGCTGCATCTCTCTCTCTCTCACAGGACACGACTGCATCTCTCTCTCGCTCACAGACACGCTGCATCTCTCTCTCGCTCACAGACACTCTGCATCTCTCTCTCGCTCACAGACACTCTGCATCTCTCTCTCGCTCACAGACACTCTGCATCTCTCTCTCGCTCACAGACACTCTGCATCTCTCTCTCTCTCACAGACACTCTGCATCTCTCTCTCGCTCACAGACAGCTCTGCATCTCTCTCTCGCTCACAGACCACTCTGCATCTCTCTCTCGCTCACAGACACTCTGCATCTCTCTCTCGCTCACAGACACTCTGCATCTCTCTCTCGCTCACAGACACTCTGCATCTCTCTCTCTCGCTCACAGACACTCTGCATCTCTCTCTCGCTCACAGACACGCTGCATCTCTCTCTCGCTCACAGACACTCTGCATCTCTCTCTCGCTCACAGACACTCTGCATCTTCTCTCTCGCTCACAGACACTCTGCATCTCTCTCTCGCTCACAGACACGCTGCATCTCTCTCTCGCTCACAGACACTCTGCATCTCTCTCTCGCTCACAGACAACTCTGCATCTCTCTCTCGCTCACAGACACTCTGCATCTCTCTCTCTCTCACAGACACTCTGCATCTCTCTCTCGCTCACAGACACTCTGCATCTCTCTCTCTCACAGACACGCTGCATCTCTCTCTCGCTCACAGACACTCTGCATCTCTCTCTCGCTCACAGACACTCTGCATCTCTCTCTCGCTCACAGACACTCTGCATCTCTCTCTCGCTCACAGACACTCTGCATCTCTCTCTCGCTCACAGACACTCTGCATCTCTCTCTCTCTCACAGACACGCTGCATCTCTCTCTCGCTCACAGACACTCTGCATCTCTCTCTCGCTCACAGACACTCTGCATCTCTCTCTCGCTCACAGACATGCTGCATCTCTCTCTCCCTCACAGACATGCTGCATCTCTCTCTCCCTCACAGACACGCTGCATCTCTCTCTCGCTCACAGACACTCTGCATCTCTCTCTCGCTCACAGACACGCTGCATCTCTCTCTCGCTCACAGACACGCTGCAGCGCCGTGCAGTGTGCACACAGTTCTGCCGGTAATGAATATTACATTTTGTGAGGAAACTTTTCCACCAATAATTCCAATAAGTATTCCAAAATGTATTCACTTCAGGTTTACGAAAGTAACTGTAATCAGATTACTCGTTTTTCAAATGTAACGCCAGCTGAATACAGTTAGCCCACTTGATTTTTGTATTCTGATTACGTAACGCCGTTACATATATTCCGTTACAACCCAACCCTGCTTCTAGGCTACTGTCCCGCAGCTCCTGCTTCTCTGTTGGACTCTGTCGCAGCGGGGCTGCTGCTGTGGTGCGGAGCGCACAAAGCAGACTCTTCACAACGAAGGATCACTTCTTCTTCTTCAAGAAGGTTTAGCAGTCTACTGTCCCGCAGCTGCTGCCTCTCTGTTGGACTCCGGTACTGCACCTTACTCACGAGACGTTGTAAAAAAAAAATGGGTGGGGGGCGAACGCAGTAACCACTCCGCCAACGCCACAGTCACCCCCGTCGTGCGGGCCGGATGAGAATGTCTGGCGGGCCGGATGTGGCCCGCGGGCCGCCAGTTGGTGGTCACTGCTGTATATAGTCAATGTGAGGTAAAGTGCGTCGCCAAGGTAAACGGTTAAAACTCAAAGTGGAGATGAGGTCTTAAAATGTATGGAAAGGTCTTAAAAAAGGTCTTCCATGTGACTTCAGGGTTCCTGCATAGACCCTGATAACGGATGCACGTTTTAAACTCTCTGCAATCTGTCAGTAAATATATATTTAAACTCTGCTCGGTGTGGACCCCTGATCTCAAGACGGAACAGAATAGAATGGAAACAGCATAAAAAACAGTAGTACTGAGAGTAAAAAAGCAGTATACAAATTGTATGAAAGACAGTATAAAATAGTTAAATTAACTTGTGCTCAACACCTGCTATAATCCCTATTTATTGAATCTAACCCATGGAATAAAGTCATGTTTTAGTCGTGCAGGTAATAGACGATTCTGTATAATGCATGCACGTTTTAAACTCTCTGCAATCAGTCAGTAAATATATATTTAAACTCTGCTCGTGTTGACCCCTGATCTCCAGCTGCAGATATCTTATCAGACACACGCCAGACTTCATCGGAGAGTTTCTGAATAAACTGAAACTGAACACACGGGAGAAGAAGCTGTGAAAACTATTTCTGATCAGACTCAAAGTAAACTTCCACGTTTCATATCGTCCGTGTGAAGCTGTTGCAGAACATAGATATTTACTTCTCGAGTGCAAACAGACCTTTCTGTCTCAGGTTTTTGAGTTCTGCTCATTTTAAGACATTTAATTAACAACAACGTGAGGGTGTTTCCTAATCTAAAAAGGCAGTTTAAGACATTACATTACTGTCACTTGTTAGATGCTTTTACACAAAGACTGCAGTTGGGATTGAACCGGTGCTCCCCTGACCCAAAGATCAACACACTATCCCACTGATCCACTGTCTCTAATTGCCACTAATGTTATTATCTTATTGTTTAGAGAACATCTAGACCTTGACGATGGATATAAATTAGATTTTTCATGTGATCTAAAAACCGTTGTTCCGATGGAAACATATTTCTTCATTGCAAAACAGATTTAAAGTCAATCCACACAATCTTCCTATTTTTTTAAATCCTGACTTTAAGCAGACTTTAAGGAAAATGTTACCGACACCAAATTCCTGTCATCTAATCTCCAGCTTTTGATATCTTATCGGGGAGTTCCAGACCTGCGTTTTGTGTTAAGTCTATTCTGTTTTAGCGTGTTTAAATAAACCTTAATTAAAGGCTTTTATATACAGCTTTATTTGAAATGTCTCTACTTTAAAGAGTCCTCTCCTGCTGATGTTCAGTTGTATCAGTATGTAGTGTCTCTACTTTAAAGAGTCCTCTCCTGCTGATGTTCAGGTGTATATCAGTATGTAGTGTCTCTACTTTAAAGAGTCCTCTCCTGCTGATGTTCAGGTGTATATCAGTATGTAGTGTCTCTACTTTAAAGAGTCCTCTCCTGCTGATGTTCAGGTGTATATCAGTATGTAGTGTCTCTACTTTAAAGAGTCCTCTCCTGCTGATGTTCAGTTGTATCAGTATGTAGTGTCTCTACTTTAAAGAGTCCTCTCCTGCTGATGTTCAGGTGTATATCAGTATGTAGTGTCTCTACTTTAAAGAGTCCTCTCCTGCTGATGTTCAGGTGTATATCAGTATGTAGTGTCTCTACTTTAAAGAGTCCTCTCCTGCTGATGTTCAGGTGTATATCAGTATGTCGTGTCTCTACTTTAAAGAGTCCTCTCCTGCTGATGTTCAGGTGTATATCAGTATGTAGTGTCTCTACTTTAAAGAGTCCTCTCCTGCTGATGTTCAGGTGTATATCAGTATGTGGTGTCTCTACTTTAAAGAGTCCTCTCCTGCTGATGTTCAGGTGTATATCAGTATGTAGTGTCTCTACTTTAAAGAGTCCTCTCCTGCTGATGTTCAGGTGTACATCAGTATGTAGTGTCTCTACTTTAAAGAGTCCTCTCCTGCTGATGTTCAGGTGTATATCAGTATGTAGTGTCAATACTTTAAAGAGTCCTCTCCTGCTGATGTTCAGGTGTATATCAGTATGTAGTGTCTCTACTTTAAAGAGTCCTCTCCTGCTGATGTTCAGGTGTACATCAGTATGTAGTGTCTCTACTTTAAAGAGTCCTCTCCTGCTGATGTTCAGGTGTATATCAGTATGTAGTGTCAATACTTTAAAGAGTCCTCCCCTGCTGATGTTCAGGTGTACATCAGTATGTAGTGTCTCTACTTTAAAGAGTCCTCTCCTGCTGATGTTCAGGTGTATATCAGTATGTAGTGTCTCTACTTTAAAGAGTCCTCTCCTGCTGATGTTCAGGTGTATATCAGTATGTAGTGTCAATACTTTAAAGAGTCCTCCCCTGCTGATGTTCAGGTGTACATCAGTATGTAGTGTCTCTACTTTAAAGAGGACTCGAGCAGCAGCGTTCTGAATCAGCTGCAGCTTTCTAATATATTTTTTAGTGAGCCCTGTGAAGACACTATTGCAGTAGTCGAGTCTGCTGAAAATAAAAGCATGGACAAGCTTTTCTAAATCCTGTTGCGACATTAGTTTTGTAATCCTCGATATATCCTTCAGGTGATAGTATGCAGACCTAATAACTGTTGTAATGTGACTGTTAACATTCATGTCTGAGTCCATCACTACACCCAGATTTCTTGCTTTGTGAGTTACTTAGTAGTCTGCCGACTGAAACTCTGTGGTTACTTTTAATCGGTCCTTCTTGGCTCCAAAAACAATGATCTCAGTTTTTTGTTTGTTCAGTTGGAGAAAGTTCTGAGTCATCCAGTCAGTGATGTGCTCAATGCACTTGCTCATTGTTCTAATCGGAGAACAGTCTCCTGGGCCCAGGAGTTCAACACTTGTAATCCCTATCTGATCAGATCAGATTTGGATTTTGGGGAGTTCAAAACCAAACAACAGGATTAGGATCACTTTGATATCCGATCAGATCAGGAAATCCAATCCAAGCTTTCATCTGGATCAAATCTTCAAAACGGGTAGTTCAAACCGACAACACAGGATTGGGATCAGTTTGATCCCAAAGAACTGGATTATCCTGATCCCACCAGAGGGGTGGATCTCCAGTGGATTACCAGAGCAACATGTACTGTACCATTTATTTAAAAATGTGTTTCAATATAAATAAGATGGCAAAGTTTGTTAACTGAAATAATACACCATTTTTAGCCTTCATGGGAAATCAATTTTATTTTTCATTTTTTGTTCACGTTTGTGGTGGCCTATTTTGTTTTCAACCAAATGTTGATGACATAAATGTTTATGCTCATGAAAGTATCACAACAAAGATTGTCAATCACAAATGTAATTTAGATTAAAGAAAAAATATCTTCAACAAAAAAAAAAGTCCATCTGTCATCACCTTTCAAAAGTAATTGCGGAAATAGATGTCTGCAATGTGGTCTCTTGTCTTCCTTGTATTATCTTTCATGTCCACTAGACGGCGCTCTGTAGGATTAAAGCACTGATATTCAGGATCTAGTCATCTTGAAAAATCGTAATCTGGATCAGGTTGATCCTATCCTGAATTGCTTTGAACTCCAGGGACAAAATCTGGCCGACTTGTCTGATCCTGGATCACAAACAATGGGATTTCAAAATCTGATCGGATCTGATTGAGATTAAAAGTTTTGAACTCCTGGGCCCTGGTGTGATTTTAAAATAAATCTGGGTGTCGTCTGCATAGATGTGATAGCTTAGATCGCTCTTTTTAATAATTTCAGCCAGAGGTAGCATATAAATATTAAAAAGCAAAGCTCCTAAGATGGAGCCTTGAGGAACCCCGCATGACATATTTATCAGGGTGGATTTGTAATTGCCTATTGAGACAAAGTTTGTTCTGTCCTTCAAGTAGGAGCTAAACCAGTTTAGAGCTGTTGCTGAAACTCCCACCCAGTTTTCAAGACGGTCTAGCAATATGTTGTGGTCAACAGTATCAAAGGCAGCGCTGAGATCTAATAATACTAACCCTGATATTCTGCCAGTGTGTATCAGTATGTTGTGTCTCTACTTTAAAGAGTCCTCTCCTGCTGATGTTCAGGTGTATATCAGTATGTAGTGTCTCTACTTTAAAGAGTCCTTACTTCTTGAATGCCAACCAGCCTTTCAGTCAAAACTTGTTATGAGAATATGTTTTTTAAATCTTGACTAAGTGTGATTTTTCATGTGATCTCAACACGTTGTACCGATACTGAAACCATTTGTGCAGCAGTGTTGAAACAAATCTCACATGTGAGCTATTATAAGCATCTTAATTTGATATTGTGTGTGTGAGGCAGTGACAGAAGCCCCCTCTCAAAGACCTTTAGTTCTCATTTACTGATTGAATTCTCCAGTTTGTCTCTTAGTTGCTGACTGAGCACTTTGTGTCATCGCCTGTGCAGCTGCTCTCTTGAGCTCTGGAGCACCTTCCCTCTTGATAAACACAATGCATCCTAGTTGTGAGGTTGTGTGAGTGCGTACAGTCTGACGTCTGCAGTGGTGTGGTGTGTGTGAGGCACGTCCTAATCTGCAGGGTGTGGGTTTGAACAGCCTCTCTAAGTTTCCCTTTCTGCCGAAGTCGGGACAGAAAAGGAAACTTAGACTCTGGAAACAGCTGGCTCATAAATCCAGAGCGCTGCTGGGAGGTTTAAAGACCGTGGGACGTTCCTAAACTCTCACACTCTGACACACACACTCCGACGGGGTAGGTCTACTCTCTTAGCTGCACAACCGGTCAAATGCAAATGTTATTGTGTGTAATTTAACATGAATTTAATGGACTATTTCCATTTCACGCTGCTGTAAATTTGATTAAATGTACTTTATTGATGCTGGGTTTTTCTGTCACAGCGGCGTCAAGGTTCAAGGTTCTTTATTTAGTCATACGAACATAGCTACAGTGTAGTTATGCCGAAGAACATCTTGTGTCACAGGCTTATTGTGTCACAGGATGTTAACAAGGCATTGCGAGTTTAAAATACGTATAAATGGTAAAAATATTAAGATAAAATTCATAGAAAAACGTTTTAAAATGACGTTTAACTCATTTGATAAGAATCGAAAGAATGAAATAACAATAAAAAAAGCTAAGATAGAAAAAGGCAGTTGTGAATTTTAAGATATGAATAGTTATTATATTATTAATTATAAATCTATTCCACTACATTTTAGACGAAAATAATGTACTTTTATTTTATTGTTTATTCCACTATATTTATGTAATGTTCAGTTACTAGCTACTTTTACATTTTTATTTATTTTATTTAAGAGAACAGTCTGAGGTGAAACATACATTTAAAAAAATCTTCTTTATCTTATTAATGTAACGCCCCGTTTCTCTGTTTCATATCTGCAGTTTCAGTTACAGAAATACAACATGTGAAAAATTCAAAACAGACAAAAAACAGAAACAAAATCCAACATATTTGAGGTAATTCTTGATCGTTCTTTTTAAAGAGTCCTCTCCTGCTGGTGTTCAGGTGTATATCGGTATGTAGTGTCTCTACTTTAAAGAGTCCTCTTCAGGGGTAGACATTGAGGGTAAAATTGTATTGTCACTGCCCCACCATTGTAACCTCTGGCCCCACCATTGTAACCACTGGTCCCACCACCATTGTAACCTCTGGCCCCACCACCATTGTAACCTCTGGCCCCACCATTGTAACCTCTGGCCCCACCATTGTAACCACTGGCCCCACCATTGTAACCTCTGGCCCCACCATTGTAACCTCTGGCCCGGAGCATTCGTCCAAAAAAATCAACTAATAATGAAGAAAATTAACACATTTGTTGCAATAGTAATTTATGCACTAACTACATGACTACTTGTACTACAACATTTGAATCATCAGTTCTTCCTCATTTTCCTCAATTGTTCATATTTGGTTTATTAAAATAATGATATTTTGGTCATTGCTAAAAAAATGTCTGCTATTATTATGAGTATTATTATTTGTATAATGCGCTTTCTGCCTTCCTGTCATTAGAAGTTAGAAATGTAATGGCTATAGATTAGATTAGAACCTTCATTATCCTAAACTGCTGGGACATTTCCCTATAGCCAATACCTTTATTTTCTACTCTTCACTTACTTGTCAGCAGAGGTCGGCATTGATGTACAGAGCCGACAGAAGACCTTGTTTATATTGGCATCATATTGAGAGGTGCAGCCAGTGACGCGTCCTGAAACCAGGAAGTAAGCTGCGGGTTCCCTCGACAGAAAGCAATGGGATTTCTCCACAGGGTTTTGGAAAATAGCTGGAAATAATGTCTGTGGAAAACAAACCTGTTTGATAAATGCACGTTTTGTTCAGCCGGATAATCTCCACATGTCTGCCCTATTTTTATAAGTTTTGAATCATAAATCTAATCGATAGATTATAAAATGGTTTTAGGACGCGTCACTGCACCACTAGAAGCCAACTCCATCGATCAAGCTGAAACGTTCTCTCCCTCTTCTTCTCATGCTCCCTGTCACTCTCCTTTAACTCCTCCGGTGACTTTCTTTTATTTGAAGATTGTTTTTTGCCCGGCTACCGCTGGTATTAAAAACATTTTGGCGAATGGTTAGGTGGCGCGATAGTCTGTAGTGAAGGAGCGGGCTCCTGCTCACGGGAGCCTGCTCGCACTGCGCTCCGCAGCAAACAGCTGTTTGCTTTTCACCCAACAACGACAACCGACTCACGGGACGCTTTGTTGTAGCGTTGATAAACAAAACAATTTAACTAGATTGCTAGTCAAAACACCAATACCACAGGAAACATTTTTTTTTAAACAATATTTTTAGTGGCCCTAGCGGGCAAGTGGGAAGTACGTTATGCTGGCCCGGGGTGTCTAAATAGTGCTTCCGGGCCAGCGGGCCATTTATAATGTCGAGCCCTGCTCTTGAATAGTCGCTGAAACAAATACCATGAATTCATATTATTATTATTGGTCAACCAGCATAGGCTAAGGGGTGGGTCATCTCTATCATGTACAATGTGTTAGAGCGCTAGCCAATAGGAGCGTGATAGTGATGTCACCATGTTCCAGAACGTTTGGATTTTACCCCTTGCAGACCATTTACATGCACCTATAAAAGAGACACAAAAAACAGAATAAGGCCTAAATCATGTGTCTCAGAGCGCTCAGACTGTGCTGCATGTTGAGAATAATTTGCAGAGAGAAGAGGAACTCTTTAAAGACGTGTCTCTCTGCTGCACTGCTAACTTTCCCCTCCACAGTAATGCAGTGTTTGTGCCAGGGAACATTATTAACTGCAGGTTTTTCTAGAGAATGCTCTGACAAAAACCAGAAGCTGCTGTTCACTAGGTTACTGTACGTTTGTCATTCAACACGTATATTTTCTACTTTTTTTTTAATGCTATTTTATTTCCATTGAGATGTTTGAATTTTGAAATGTTTATTTCTAGTGTTTTAAGTTGTATTGTGCAATGCCTTGTCTTTTTATGCTGCTGCAACGCAAACATTTCCCAAATTGGGATCAATAAAGTACTTTCAGAGTGGTGCAGGAATGAGTCCTAAAACCAGGAAGTGAGTCAGCATTTCTCCACTTCCTGTTCCCTGGTCTCAGAGCCAATGGGATCTCTCCATGGGATTTAGGAAACTAGCTGAAATAAGGTCTGTGGTTGAGACGCATCGAAGAGACGGATCACGTTTTGTTCTAGGACATTAAATCCATCAGCAGTGACCCCACTGGTGATTTCTGAAGAGTTGACGTGTCTGCAAAACGATGGTTGTTACCAAGTGGCTGAATAGGACTACAGAAGTCGTCGAGACCGTTGTACGTCGAACATGTAAACACTCTAAGTTTGTTTGCCCTGTTCTGCTTGAAAGCAAGTCCCTGCCTCCTGCAAAGTGTTCAAACAAACGCTTCAACTTGTTCCATTTAGAATCTGTGTGTTTGAAAGAACGAGATCGCGGATAGAAGCGGCCGAGATGGGTTCTCTCCCTAGGGAGGTGTTCCAGGCACGTCCAGCTGGGAGGAGACCGAGGGGGAGACCGAGGACCAGGTGGAGGGATGATATCTCTTCTCTGGCCTGGGAGCGCCTTGGAGTCCCCCAGTCAGAGCTGGTTGATGTGGCCAGGGAAAGGAACGCTCTCTGCTGGAACTGCTACCCCCGAGACCCGACCACGGATAAGCGGGAGAATCTGTATGTTTGAATATGGATCTTAAGTTGGCGTGACGTTGAAGTCGTGCTGCTGGACTCGGCTGTAGTTCTTTCATAGCCTAACGTTAGCATGTTGCTTCTGGACATTAGATTTATGATTCGATCATTATGAAAGTAGGGTAGACATGTGGAGATGATCCGGCTGAACAAAACGTGCATTTATCGAACAGGTTCGTTTTCCACAGACCTTATTTTTTACAATATTCCAAAATCCTCTGGAGAAATCCCGTTGCTTTCTGTCGAGGGAACCAGCCGCTTCCTTCAGGGTCGAACTACAAACATACTGCACCACTTATTATCTTATCTCATATTCCACTTCCTATATACATTTCAAATGCATTCATATGTTCAAACGTGGAGATCTGTGTGTGTCTGCGGCGTGGCGACTTCTCATTGGTTTCTTTCTGACGTTCATATTAAATGTATTTTCTCCCACAGATTTGGATCAGGAGAGGAGACTGAGGTGATCTGAAGTCTGAGGCTCGTTGGCATCGTCTCTCGACAGAACGACTGACTGCTGGAGAGCTCATTTAAACACCAAGACATCAAGGTGTTATTAAAGTAAGAGAGGAGGTACACAAACCCTTTCCTGGAGACGACTGTGACAACATGGCCAAGAAAAACAGCCAGAAGGGTATGTGTTCACTTTACTCACGGCTATGACAGAAATGCAAATATAGTATTTACACACACTGGCTTCATTCAGAATATTTTAGCTTTTGGTATCCGTCGTAGGTTATTAGTGATTTAAATCAGATGTGATGAGTTCATTTTCCTTTGACATCTTGCTGCTTTCTGGAGTGTGTGTGTACTTGAGTTGTTAAGCCGTACGTCCTTCCACTTTCTGTGCACAGAAGCAGACGTCAGTGTTTCCTGTTTGAGTTTTAAATACAAGTGAAGCGTAACGGTGAGGCAAAGCACGTTGACTTAAGCAGCAGGGACATTCAAAGTGCTCTACGTCAGAAAACTGCCAAAGTGAAGACGAAGGAAGCACGATCAAATATCCTTTAGGTTACAAATAAAATACAAGAAGGGTATAAAACAAATTGAGGAGTCTTTGAGAAAGTGTCAGCTCTGTACTTCCCGTGCACATGTCTGCCACCTTAACGTGAAAGAGTCGCTTTGGTTTGCAAATTATTCTCCAGAGTTTTGCAAATATGATTCGCGACGTTTATTTTGTTTGTTGTTTTGTTAGATACGTCGGGGGTGGTGTTCGACACTCGCTCCAAAATGGCCATGTCCCAGGGAGGAACAACCGAGAGGATGAAGGAGAAGGTGAGACGCCGGGAGAGGACTCTTTAAAGTAGAGACACACTGATATACACCTGAACATCAGCAGGAGAGGACTCTTTAAAGGAGAGGCACTACATACTGATATACACCTGAACATCAGCAGGAGAGGACTCTTTAAAGTAGAGACATATTGATATACACCTGAACATCAGCAGGAGAGGACTCTTTAAAGTAGAGACACTACATACTGATATACACCTGAACATCAGCAGGAGAGGACTCTTTAAAGTAGAGACACTACATACTGATATACACCTGAACATCAGCAGGAGAGGACTCTTTAAAGTAGAGACACTACATACTGATATACACCTGAACATCAGCAGGAGAGGACTCTTTAAAGTAGAGACACTACATACTGATATACACCTGAACATCAGCAGGAGAGGACTCTATAAAGTAGAGACACTGCAAACTGATATACACCTGAACATCAGCAGGAGAGGACTCTTTAAAGTAGAGACACTACATACTGATATACACCTGAACATCAGCAGGAGAGGACTCTTTAAAGTAGAGACACTACATACTGATATACACCTGAACATCAGCAGGAGAGGACTCTTTAAAGTAGAGACTCTACATACTGATATACACCTGAACATCAGCAGGAGAGGACTCTTTAAAGTAGAGACACTACATACTGATATACACCTGAACATCAGCAGGAGAGGACTCTTTAAAGTAGAGACACTACATACTGATATACACCTGAACATCAGCAGGAGAGGACTCTTTAAAGTAGAGACTCTACATACTGATATACACCTGAACATCAGCAGGAGAGGACTCTTTAAAGTAGAGACACTACATACTGATATACACCTGAACATCAGCAGGAGAGGACTCTTTAAAGTAGAGACACTACATACTGATATACACCTAAACATCAGCAGGAGAGGACTCTTTAAAGTAGAGACACTACATACTGATATATACCTGAACATCAGCAGGAGAGGACTCTTTAAAGTAGAGACACTACATACTGATATACACCTGAACATCAGCAGGAGAGTACTCTTTAAAGTAGAGACACTACATACTGATATACACCTGAACATCAGCAGGAGAGTACTCTTTAAAGTAGAGACACTACATACTGATATACACCTGAACATCAGCAGGAGAGGACTCTTTAAAGTAGAGACACTACATACTGATATACACCTGAACATCAGCAGGAGAGGACTCTTTAAAGTAGAGACACTACATACTGATATACACCTGAACATCAGCAGGAGAGGACTCTTTAAAGTAGAGACACTACATACTGATATACACCTGAACATCAGCAGGAGAGGACTCTTTAAAGTAGAGACACTACATACTGATATACACCTGAACATCAGCAGGAGAGGACTCTTTAAAGTAGAGACACTACATACTGATATATACCTGAACATCAGCAGGAGAGGACTCTATAAAGTAGAGACACTACATACTGATATACACCTGAACATCAGCAGGAGAGGACTCTTTAAAGTAGAGACACTACATACTGATATACACCTGAACATCAGCAGGAGAGGACTCTTTAAAGTAGAGACACTACATACTGATATACACCTGAACATCAGCAGGAGAGGACTCTTTAAAGTAGAGACACTACATACTGATATACACCTGAACATCAGCAGGAGAGGACTCTTTAAAGTAGAGACACTACATACTGATATACACCTGAACATCAGCAGGAGAGGACTCTTTAAAGTAGAGACACGACATACTGATATGTTTTGTATGTCTAATTGTGTTTAATTCCTCTCATATTTCTTCCTCTTCTTCATCTTCCTCTTCTTCACAGATCAGCGCAGTCCGTGCAGTCGTTCCTAACAAAAGTAACAATGAGATCGTTCTGGTGTTGCAGCATTTTGAGAACTGTGTCGACAGAACCGTCCAAGCTTTCATCGAAGGTATGCAGACGTCACTGTTCCATCGACATCGTGTCCTTATTGGCCTTATTAATAATAACTGCTCTGTGGAAACTAACCCCGACCCTCCATAATACGAGCACATATTAATGTGTGCGTTCTTCTGGCTCTGGGTGTCTGTCCTGGAGATGCACTTTATTATAAACATGTTATTGGAGCGGAGGTTCCACATAACAAATATGCGTACAAATATAAACAGGAAGTACAATTATAATATGAGAAATTAATATTAAAAGATTTGGGCAGAAATGATAACAAAAGATATACTAAAAAGGTTAAAGGTCACCTATTATGCAAAACCCACTTCCTCATGGCTCTTCTACATCAACACGTGTCCCCTCTTCTTCATGTCTCTTCTACATCAACATGTGTCCCCTCTTCCTCATGTCTCTTCTACATCAACACGTGTCCCCTCTTCTTCATGTCTCTTCTACATCAACATGTGTCCCCTCTTCCTCATGGCTCTTCCACATCAACACGTGTCCCCTCTTCCTCATGTCTCTTCTACATCAGCATGTGTCCCCTCTTCCTCATGTCTCTTCTACATCAACACGTGTCCCCTCTTCTTCATGTCTCTTCTACATCAACATGTGTCCCCTCTTCCTCATGTCTCTTCTACATCAACACGTGTCCCCTCTTCTCCATGTCTCTTCTACATCAACATGTGTCCCCTCTTCTTCATGTCTCTTCTACATCAACATGTGTCCCCTCTTCTTCATGTCTCTTCTACATCAACATGTGTCCCCTCTTCTTCATGTCTCCTCTACATCAACATGTGTCCCCTCTTCTTCATGTCTATTCTACATCAACATGGGTCTCCTCTTCTCCATGTCTCGTCTACATCAACATGTGTCCCCTCTTCTTCATGTCTCTTCTACATCAACATGTGTCCCCTCTTCTTCATATCTCTTCTCCATCAACACGTGTCCCCTCTTCCTCATGTCTCTTCTACATCAACACGTGTCCCCTCTTCTTCATGTCTCTTCTACATCAACACGTGTCCCCTCTTCTTCATGTCTCTTTACATCAACATGTGTCCCCTCTTCCTCATGTCTCTTCTACATCAACACGTGTCCCCTCTTCCTCATGTCTCTTCTACATCAACATGTGTCCCATCTTCCTCATGTCTCTTCTACATCAACACGTGTCCCCTCTTCCTCATGTCTCTTCTACATCAACATGTGTCCCCTTTTCCTCATGGCTCTTCTACATCAACACGTGTCCCCTCTTCTTCATGTCTCTTCTACATCAACATGTGTCCCCTCTTCTTCATGTCTCTTCTACATCAACATGTGTCCCCTCTTCTTCATGTCTCTTCTACATCAACATGTGTCCCCTCTTCCTCATGTCTCTTCTACATCAACATGTGTCCCCTCTTCTTCATGTCTCTTCTCCATCAACACGTGTCCCCTCTTCTTCATATCTCTTCTCCATCAACACGTGTCCCCTCTTCTCCATGTCTCTTCTACATCAACATGTGTCCCCTCTTCTTCATGTCTCTTCTACATCAACATGTGTCCCCTCTTCTCCATGTCTCTTCTACATCAACATGTGTCCCCTCTTCTCCATGTCTCTTCTACATCAACATGTGTCCCCTCTTCTTCATGTCTCTTCTACATCAACATGTGTCCCCTCTTCTTCATGTCTCTTCTACATCAACATGTGTCCCCTCTTCTTCATGTCTCTTCTCCATCAACATGTGTCCCCTCTTCTTCATGTCTCTTCTACATCAGCATGTGTCCCCTCTTCTTCATGTCTCTTCTACATCAACATGTGTCCCCTCTTCTTCATGTCTCTTCTACATCAACATGTGTCCCCTCTTCCTCATGGCTCTTCTACATCAACATGTGTCCCCTCTTATTCATGTCTCTTCTCCATCAACATGTGTCCCCTCTTCTCCATGTCTCTTCTACATCAACATGTGTCCCCTCTTCTTCATGTCTCTTCTACATCAACATGTGTCCCCTCTTCTTCATGTCTCTTCTACATCAACATGTGTCCCCTCTTCTCCATGTCTCTTCTCCATCAACATGTGTCCCCTCTTCTTCATGTCTCCTCTACATCAACATGTGTCCCCTCTTCTTCATGTCTCTTCTACATCAACATGTGTCCCCTCTTCTTCATGTCTCCTCTACATCAACATGTGTCCCCTCTTCTTCATGTCTATTCTACATCAACATGTGTCCCCTCTTCTTCATGTCTCTTCTACATCAACATGTGTCCCCTCTTCTTCATGTCTCCTCTACATCAACATGTGTCCCCTCTTCTTCATGTCTCTTCTACATCAACATGTGTCTCCTCTTCTTCATGTCTCTTCTACATCAACATGTGTCCCCTCTTCTTCATGTCTCTTCTACATCAACATGTGTCCCCTCTTCTTCATGTCTATTCTACATCAACATGTGTCCCCTCTTCTTCATGTCTCTTCTACATCAACATGTGTCCCCTCTTCTTCATGTCTCTTCTACATCAACATGTGTCCCCTCTTCTTCATGTCTCTTCTACATCAACTCTTCATCTGTTTGGTGTTTCAGCCAATCAGAGACAGGCTCTGGATATATCTGAGACCTGTATATATTGATGAGAAACAGAATGATTGGTGACCTTTAAACAAAAGTCTCTTGTGAGTCACTTGGTTTAATTGACCTGCGTATTGGGATCTGTGTACTTCAGGAAACTATAGATATGAACTGTATTCCAGTGTAGGTCAGAGCTGCCATGCTGCTCGTGCCCTTCACTACCTTCACTACCTTCACTACCTTTCCTTTTCTCTGAATGTGTGCCTTGCGTTGCATTCAGAGAGCGCGTCATCGCCTTGCAGTTGTGCAGGTTTAAATAAGGAGTTGGTCCGCCACCCGTCACGCGTCTTTTGTTCCTTTATTTCGGGGCATTTAAACAATACCTCAGGGCTTTTTCAGATACTGAGACACTGTCAAAGACGCCGGTGCGTCACCTGTCATCTCTGTTTGCTTTGCCTCTCAGGCAGCGCCGCGGACATCTTGAAGGAGTGGAATGTGACCGGCAAAAAGAAGGTGAGTCTCTCTGTGATGTGCTATATGTGACTGGAAACAATGCAGCTCCAAAAACAAGTTGAACAATAATGAAAACACTTGAAATGAGTCTAAAAACCTGCCAATAGAACAAGTGGAAATTAGCTTGGTAGAGTTCTAGAAGAAGGGATGTTTAGATAAATCAGATCTTGTGATTATCAACTCATTCTGAACTACATTTCACCAGAATCAGGAAATGTTTTAGAAAATAAGCCACAAATGCTCAAAGTGTTTCTGTTTCTGATGTTATTTGGTTATTTTCTAATAAATACGTAAGAAAATATGTGTTTCATCTGAGATACAAGATTAATTTGACTCAACAAGATGAAGCATTGTCTGAAAACAAGACCCGATATCTCACTGCAGTGTCACCTCTGAAGTGATCGTGTCTCAGATCAGGAGGAGAGACGGTCACCTCTGAAGTGATCGTGTCTCAGATCAGGAGGAGAGACGGTCACCTCTGAAGTGATCGTGTCTCAGATCAGGAGGAGAGACGGTCACCTCTGAAGTGATCGTGTCTCAGATCAGCAGGAGAGACGGTCACCTCTGAAGTGATCGTGTCTCAGATCAGGAGGAGAGACGGTCACCTCTGAAGTGATCGTGTCTCAGATCAGGAGGAGAGACGGTCACCTCTGAAGTGATCGTGTCTCAGATCAGGAGGAGAGACGGTCACCTCTGAAGTGATCGTGTCTCAGATCAGCAGGAGAGACGGTCACCTCTGAAGTGATCGTGTCTCAGATCAGGAGGAGAGACGGTCACCTCTGAAGTGATCGTGTCTCAGATCAGGAGGAGAGACGGTCACCTCTGAAGTGATCGTGTCTCAGATCAGGAGGAGAGACGGTCACCTCTGAAGTGATCGTGTCTCAGATCAGGAGGAGAGACGGTCACCTCTGAAGTGATCGTGTCTCAGATCAGGAGGAGAGACGGTCACCTCTGAAGTGATCGTGTCTCAGATCAGGAGGAGAGACGGTCACCTCTGAAGTGATCGTGTCTCAGATCAGGAGGAGAGACGGTCACCTCTGAAGTGATCGTGTCTCAGATCAGGAGGAGAGACGGTCACCTCTGAAGTGATCGTGTCTCAGATCAGGAGGAGAGACGGTCACCTCTGAAGTGATCGTGTCTCAGATCAGGAGGAGAGACGTACTCTGACTGGATATCAGACACAGATACTGGGCAGGATTTAGAGTTGTTGTCGTGTAGTAACGTGTGTTGTTGCATTGTATTGTTCTCTTTTATCCTTTCGCCTCTATCTACTCGTCTTTCATCCTTTCTTTATAACTAATGCTGTTGATGTGTTGAGATTTTAAAAATGTGTCTATCATCATCAGGACAACAGCTGGAGATTAGCAATGTTTGCTAAAGCTGCTCCATTCACTGTTTTTAGTGACAGTCGATGACACTATGAACACACTAACTAAACCTGCATGTCTCTCTGCTGAGTCAGCATTATCTCCGGCTGCAGCGTTTAACATTCATTCATGTTCTTCTTAAATTAAACAATATAAAAGCACTCGTAGGCGGTGGTGAAATGTACTGAAAGCTCCCATGTCATGCTTTTCCGGTTCTCACCCGTCTCCTTGTGTTATGAAGGTTTTTCTGAACGGTCTGCAGAGTCACAAACCCTCAAAGTACACCCTGTAGCGAGTAAAACTCTAACACAGAGAAGACCTGTCTATGCTGCCCCAGAACTCCTCGTTGGACATTTCTCATGTTCCATTGTTTGCTTTTTGGGTATAGTGACGTAACGTCCGCTGAGCCGTTACCTTTGGACCAATCCGCGGACTTCCTCACACTCGGCGGGACGTTGCGAGGCTCTGGCACTGGTGTGGGGTCGGCGAGACACAACGAAACTCAGCCTGGGCACACACACACACACACAAACTCCCAGCCAGGCTGCAGGTGTATGTGTGTGTGTGTGTTCAGGCTGGGTCTCTCTGTCTCGCCGACGGCCACTGGGCTCACAGGGAGGGGGGGGGGCAGGAGCTCCAACAAGCCGTGTAGGACAGAGAGTGAATACACAGACTATACAGAGATGCTGGATGAGAAACCAATGCATTTATTCTAGTATAACTCAACAATGGAATTATGATCAGTCGAAATGGCCGTGACATGGGACCTTTAAATAAAATAAGGTGCTACTTGTACTTTAGTGTTTTCACAATATGCTACTTTAGGCTTTTATTCCACTACATTTA
Organism: Pogonophryne albipinna; assembly: GCA_028583405.1. Classification (NCBI taxonomy): domain Eukaryota; kingdom Metazoa; phylum Chordata; class Actinopteri; order Perciformes; family Artedidraconidae; genus Pogonophryne; species Pogonophryne albipinna. The sequence continues at coordinate 44,907,988 of CM053246.1, forward strand.
TTTTACATATTTAGTTACGAGGCAGGTTTTAGGCCACAATATAAATACTGTTAAGCTGCCCAGTAGAATATAAAGGCCTTCAAAATAAACCCCACCTTTTACCAAGTGATGAACACGTTAATGCACCGATAATTAGAATGCAATCATTTAAAATATATGGTGCTAAAATGTGCCATCCTGCATATTGACATGGCTTCGACTCGTTAGTGAGGAGGCGCACCACTATGAACATGGAGATATCTTCCCCTCCCCAAAGTCCGGATGCTTTTGCTGCTTCTGGCTGAAATCAGCAGCATTTCCTTATTGATAAATCCCTTTATAGAGCACAGTTTAAATAGGACGTGCCCTGCAGACAGAGACCAGAAGCTTCTGCACTGAGATGGATCTGACTCTGTGATTTCTGACCGCGATACAAATGTAATTTATTATTATTAAATATTAGAGAAAATTCCACTTTATTCTTGGATGGTTTTCTCAGATTATTACCCAACTGTCCCAGCTCCATACAATCCTAATAAAACATTATTTCTTACCTTCCTACGCAGTCATACTTCCGACTCGCACTGAAGTTGCTCCACTAGGATAGAGATCTTGCAAAATCTGAACAAAGACGTTTGACATTGATGCGTCTCCGCCCTTAGCCCAAGAAGAAAAAGAAGCCGAAGCCTCAGCCCGAGGCGGTGGAGCCGGGTCGACCCGCGGCGCCGGAGGAGGACGAGAAGAAGGAGGAGCTTAACGGTTTCCACGGTAACGGGTTGGTGCTGGACGGGGAGTCTCTGGACTCTCTGAGCGAGCAGCTGGACTCCGCCTCTCTGGACGCAGCCGAGCTGGACTCTGAGCCCGCCGCGGCAGAAACACCCGGTAAGAACACACACACACACACACACACACACACACACACACACACACACACACACACACACACACACACACACACACACACACACACACACACACACAGCCCTCCTTTGATATTGGCACGGTGCTTTTGGGGACACTATGGGTCTAGATCAGGGGTGTCAAAACTTCATTTTGTGTGGCCCGCAAGAACTCTGAAAGAATCATAATAGTAAGTCCCTCTACTGCATCTGGTGCTGTGATAATGTAACAACCACATACAGACGTCTGCACTAAGCACGCAGCAGCTGCAGTTTGTACGAACAGACAATTGTCGACTGGTCCAACAAATCAGGAGTTACAGTCGTCCCAACGCGACGTAACAAAGACATGTTTAACCTTCTCAAAGGCAGCTGAAAGAAACTAGTTCTGCCTAAACCTTACTTTGTAGATTTAGGTTATTAATGCAAAATATAAAAACATTATCTGATATTATAATAAGCCCAGTATTAAATAAAGGCCTTCAAATAAACCCAGCTTTACCAAGTGATGAACACATTAATGCACCAATCATTAGAACGCTAATCTGGCCGCGATTTCATTTGATGCGGCCCCGCAAGAGCTATGCCGCTTTACAGCCCATAAACTACATGTCCCACAATGCATCTCATTTTGTGACACTGAAGAGACTTCTGCTTTCAGCCGTAGTTAATTATGAAGTTGTTACCCTATCTGATAATAATCCAACGCAGAGGCAATCATGTAATACATTATTTGATATATATTATATATGTATATTTATATAGTCTTTAAAAAAATCAAAGTAACCCGTCTCCTCCCAGGTGCAGAAGCAGAGATTGTGTGCAGCGCTCCGCCCCCCCCCTCACAGCAGGGAGGCAGGAATCTCCACCAGCCCCCCCGAGGAAACAAGAACCGGCACCGGACCGGATCCGGCTCTCACCCCCCCGCCTCCTCCTTCCCCCCCCACAGCGAGGAGCAGGGGGCGGGAGTCAGGAAGATGGGTGAGACATTAATGCAAAATATAAAAACATTATCATATATTATAATAAGTTAAGCTGCCAAGTAGTAAGTAACATTTCCTAGTTATGGCTTTCTTGACCCAGACAGAGCACCATGTAGTCCGTAGGAACCTCATGTCTCCGTATCTCTTTTGCAAAACCTTGTTTACCGATTCCCAAAACCTAAGTACTTTTTGGCAGTGGTCGCTCCTCTTTAAGTGATGTTCAATGTCCGCCCTCAGCTCCGAACATCGACCGCTCGGTGAAGGATCTGCAGAGATGCACCGCCTCGCTGACCCGCTACAGGGTGGTGGTGAAGGAGGAGATGGACTCCTCCATAAAGACCATGAAGACCACCTTCGCTGAGCTCCAGAGCTGGTGAGGGGTTTTAACTTTAACTCCTGTTGTGGCACTCGGAGCCTTCGAGTGCTCCTCGTATGGTCCAACATTTAGTCAATCCTGAAATTAAACGCAGAGCTCAATCCCAGGTCAAATTAAAGGGTCTTTCACATCCTGTCTTCAGTGATTGTAATGTTCTGATAAGTGTCCGAAAGACTTTCGGCGTTAGGACACTTCGGGCTTTAGGACACTTTGTGCTCTCAGGCTTTAGGACCAGGGTTCGAGTTATAATCTGAGCTTTATGGGGTCTTTAAAACTAACGTGTGCATGCGCGCAAGCACACACACACACACACACACACACACAGCCCTCTAGTTGCTACAAACTTAAATATGAAAAGGTTCAACTAAGCACACACACATCATCTCGGCTCGCGCAGCACGCTCACAAGCATAGATTGGAGGTGCAGCGCAGGCATATTGTCATTCAATTATATTGTCTTGTTGTTGCGTGTTGGCACCTTGAGTTTATTGTAATGTCGTTGTACCTGTACAATGACAAAATTAAAGATCTATCTATTCGAGAGATGCGTAGTTCTTTTGGAAAACATGTTTTTCTTTTATCCTATTTACCTCGTTAATGTAAATAATACTCATTACATTGACACATGCATTATTTGTGATTAAAATAATGGTTGTTGGTAATGTAGTAGCGACCCCCACAGATGTATGATGTCACTGCTTTCATGGGAGCTCAGACCCTCCTTATCAGAGCTCAGCTCCCACATAACTCCAACCCTGATTAGGACACGTTGGTCCCTGTAAGCGGCAGCTTGTAAATCAGAGGTTTGACTCATAGTTAACCGCTGCTGAGGTTCGAGGTCCGGTTTCTACCAGGCTAATGGTGCTAGCTGCTAGCTGGCTCGCTGTTCTTCCCACAATGTGGGAAGAACAGCGAGCCAGCTAGCAGCTAGCACCACATCCCACATGCCCCACCCCGGAGGCCAGACTCTGGCCCCCCCGCACCAACCTGTGAACCTTCGGGGACAGAGCCTTCAGTGTGGCAGCCCCCACTCTCTGGAACGCTCTCCCTGCGGAGATCCACAACATCCCCACACTTGACGCCTTCAAAATGGCCCTCAAGTCCCATCTGTCTGCCAAGGACTTTGGCCCCTAATCTATTTGTTGTTTTGTCTGACGAACTGTTCGTCTGACTGCCTTTTGTTTATACTCCTGTTCTTCCTTGTAAAGCGACCTTGGGTATTATGAAAGGCGCTATAGAAATCCAAGTTATTATAGTTATTGTATTTCCAAAGTTTGGAAGTCCTTGATGATCTTCAAGTCATAACGTGAAAACATGGACGCTACAAATCCATGTGTTGTCGGAGCAGTTGGAGTTGTTGTTGTTGACTTGAGAGAGACGTTGTTTCAGGATTTGTCACCAGTTCAGAAATCATTTGACCTTTATTCCCACAGTGCAGGAAAGCAGCACATTCACATTTCTCACAATGCTAACGGAAGTGAATCCGAGTCGGTGTGTCCGCCCGGGGTTTGGGATCCTCTCCAAAATCTAATCTGTTCTTCCTTAACCTTTGTTACTTCCACCGACTTTCATCCTCACCAGACTGCTAGTTCTTCTGTATTGAACATGAGAGCTGAACAAAATGACCTCCTGTGGGAGCAACAATACAGAAAGTTAACTAGCTAAGAGTTTCTGTCCTGTATCAGGAAGCTAAAAGATATCTCAAGGCTAAAGGGAAGAGATCATCAGCTTTCTTTTAAATCTAGCCCGCTGACTTCCCTGATATCTGAAGGTAGTGAGAGCTGTGGGGCGTTGTTTACAAAAGATGCATCCTTGATTGTCTTTAATCTGTTTCTGAGAACTTTAAATAAAAACCAGCTGCAAATAATCTGCTGTTATCTTGAAGGCACTAAGCGATAGGACACGTCTCTACCTCCCAGCTCTTTAAGGCCTTTGTGTTTGAAGATGTACTTTCTGAATGGATCTGAAGTTGAATCTGAAGGTTCGGGAGGCTGTGGCGCAGTGGATAGTGCGTTAGTGTTGGGGTCAGGGGGGCACAGGTTCAAACCCCACTGCAGTCAGCATGTCGTTGTGTCCCTGAAGACACTTGCTCCTGTGAGGATTGCCCAGAGTATTGAGTATGTAAGTCGCTTTGGATAAAAGCGTCTAACAAGTAATGAAGGTGACTAAGATACTGAGCATGTTGTAAAGCGAGGTGTAACTCAACCCTGGAGGGTGTTTCCACCACAAGCTTTTGAGGAACTCTGAAATGTAATTAAGTTCCTGTATCTGAGTCCACCGTGAAAAAAGTGCCGTGTCATGTAGTGTTAATTTCGTCAGCTATTTTTTAATTTAGTTTTAGTCTTAGTCCTGTGTTAAATTTCCTTTTTAGTTTTAGTCATATTTAGTCACCTTCATCCTGTTTTTATTTAGTCAAGTTTTAGTCGACTAAAAGTCTGAGCATTTTAGTCTTATTTTAGTCAAAGAAAACTAATTATTTTAGTCTACTTTTTGTCAATGAAAACTGTTGAGTCTTTTTTAGTCATCAGATTATATAGAACATTTCAGTCAAAACCAATAATTTGTCATTTTAGTCAAACGTATTTCACAATAAGATTATATCTTGTCCTTATTTGATGAAACACACAGGTTGAATGATTGAGAAGCTTTGCAGAGAGTATCAGGTTTGTGGTGTTTTTACCTGTGTTATGGCCACATTGCTTCCCTTCTGATGAAACAATGCATTCGCTTTTTTTCTCCGCCTCATTGTAGCGAAAATGGGCCCAAATATCACATCGTTTCTTTCTCCCAAGCAGTGGTGGCTTTAGACTTTTTCGTTGTCAGTCATTTTGACGGACAGGATCGTAACATTTCCGTCATAATCCATTATTACCCGTCGAGTGCACAATTTATCACTCACTCGCGCTGACGGGGGGTATTCGGTTAACGCGAGTGCGACCACTGCTCCCAAGCCCTGTTGTTGACATTTTATTTTCTGTTGAATAAGGTTAGTTAGACCACGAGTTAGACCACGAGTTAGACCACGAGTTAGACCACGAGTTAGACCCGAGTCTTCCTGACAGTTCACAGTGTGCTGGACCGGTGTAATTCAAATCAACCGCCGCGCGCAGCACAGACACACAGCTGCTGCCCTGCCGCAGCACCGGAAGTGGAACTGCTGGGAGAAAAACTGACTATCAGAGATGTAACGTTATCTTTGATAATATTTAGTCTCCTCATTTTTCGTCAACGAAAGTAAAGAGAGATTTTGGCATAGTTTTTATTTAGTAAACTACATTTTCGTCTCGTCACTTTTCCTCAACGATATTGCATGATGATTTCGTTACAGTTATTGTTTACTGCCGTCGGTGCCGTCTCGTCATCGTCTCGTTTTCGTCATGGAAAAAAAGGTCGTTGACGAACATATTTCGTCATAGTTTTAGTCAACGAAATTAACACGAGTGTCATGGTTTCATCGATTGAGACTTGCTGGACTATTATTACGATGCGATCATTTATCTATTGTCAGATCAAGTCTGAAATGTTTCAGGCATCACAGCAGGTCCATTTGCAGACTTCAAACCAGCACACATATGACAAGGAAACAGACATGTAACATCTTAACAACACCATCAGTGCAAGAACAACGTGTTTAAGACCCGACATTACATCTGGGGTTTAGCTCAATATTTAATTTGAGGGTTGACCGGTGCACCAAGGAGAGCTTCAGTCTGACTTTATTATTTATTACAAACGACCCTGTATCTCTGATTTGATGGAAACAATTCATATTCACTGTTCAGGACAGACCAACAGTCTTTGAGCAGATTTGACCTGAAGGCTGTAGACAAAGAGTAGACAATATTAATAAGACTTCTTGAATTTCACTTGGAATTGTTCTCCCAGTGAACTTGGCATGGGACTTATTGTTACCCTCTCAAACATTTAGGACACTTTGTGCTTTAGGACACTTTTGTGCTTTAGGACACTTCAGGCTTTAGGACACTTCAGTCTTTAGGACACTTCAGTCTTTAGGACATTTCAGTCTTTAGGACACTTCGGGCTTTAGGACACTTCAGGCTTTAGGACACTTCAGTCTTTAGGACACTTCAGTCTTTAGGACACTTCAGTCTTTAGGACACTTCAGTCTTTAGGACACTAGGACACTTCGGGCTTTAGGACACTTCAGTCTTTAGGACACTTCGGGCTTTAGGACACTTCGGGCTTTAGGACACTTCGGTCTTTAGGACACTTCGGTCTTTAGGACACTTTGGGCTTTAGGACACTTTGGGCTTTAGGACACTTTGGGCTTTAGGACACTTTGGGCTTTAGGACACTTTGGGCTTTAGGACACTTTAGTCTTTAGGACACTTTAGTCTTTAGGACACTTCAGTCTTTAGGACACTTCAGGCTTTAGGACACTTCAGTCTTTAGGACACTTCAGTCTGTAGGACACTTCAGTCTGTAGGACACTTCAGTCTTTAGGACACTTTGAGGTTTAGGACACTTCAGTCTTTAGGACACTTTGAGGTTTAGGACACTTCAGGCTTTACAACACTTCAGTCTTTAGGACACTTCACTCATTCAAATCCAAACGATTCCCAGGCCTAGTTATTTCAGGATAGATGCAGATATTACACATGTTACCACTACCGCTGTATTTCTCTGTCGCCCATGGGTGTCACTTCATCATTTCTGCTGAACCATCAACGTGTCAGAGTTCATTTTCCTCACCTTTGTCTTGCATGACGCTGAACAAACTGTTCTACATGTGGAGCCTCGAGACAAATATTACCTTCACTACAGCGCAGTGTGTCAACTATCATAACCATTATTATTATTATTATTATTATCACCTAATGAAATACTGTCTCTGTTCGGTGTGTCCTTTCATGCAGGAAGTACATATAACTAATACTTTAAAGGTAGTGAAGGCCATCTACCTTAGCTTGTTATAGGATTTAATTTAATATGGAACGCTCGCGCTCCTATTGGCTTGTGCGGTTAAGGGGCGGGACATCTCTAAGCGGTGGACCAATCACAACAGAGACGGTGTGTTTCCTGTTGATGTGATATCCATTCAGCTCCACACACGACGTCAAACAAAGATAACACACTGATTATGATGTTAGTGTTTGACACATATAGCACTCCTGTGGTGGAGACTCACATTGTTGTTAAAGCTAATCTAATAATCCTTTGTTTTTAAAATAAACTCCAAGGTGATCCTTTTCCAGCAGGAGACTAAAATGGACGGAAAACACTGAGTAAATACTTCTAAAATCCACAATCTGCGCAATACTTTTGGATAAATAGATGAACAGCAGTATCAGCTCTGAGCATCCGTGTAATCATGAATCAGTCAGAGATAATATTTAATGAATGATGCAAAGTTTGTCGTGGGAGTCGCCTCTTATGCCACCAGCTGTCAAGCATGCACCGTAGTAACCCTCACAACATATCAAGGAACTACACCACTAAAACCTCTTTGCATCTAAAGTCCTTTTAATCTGAAGTAAAGCCAACTCTGCAGCAAGATAACTCAATATCATAACTGAATATATAAATTAATCTACTTTAAAGAGTCCTCTCCTGCTGATGTTCAGGTGTATATCAGTATGTAGTGTCTCTACTTTAAAGAGTCCTCTCCTGCTGATGTTCAGGTGTATATCAGTATGTAGTGTCTCTACTTTAAAGAGTCCTCTCCTGCTGATGTTCAGGTGTATATCAGTATGTAGTGTCTCTACTTTAAAGAGTCCTCTCCTGCTGATGTTCAGGTGTATATCAGTATGTAGTGTCTCTACTTTAAAGAGTCCTCTCCTGCTGATGTTCAGGTGTATATCAGTATGTAGTGTCTCTACTTTAAAGAGTCCTCTCCTGCTGATGTTCAGGTGTATATCAGTATGTAGTGTCTCTACTTTAAAGAGTCCTCTCCTGCTGATGTTCAGGTGTATATCAGTATGTAGTGTCTCTACTTTAAAGAGTCCTCTCCTGCTGATGTTCAGGTGTATATCAGTATGTAGTGTCTCTACTTTAAAGAGTCCTCTCCTGCTGATGTTCAGGTGTATATCAGTATGTAGTGTCTCTACTTTAAAGAGTCCTCTCCTGCTGATGTTCAGGTGTATATCAGTATGTAGTGTCTCTACTTTAAAGAGTCCTCTCCTGCTGATGTTCAGGTGTATATCAGTATGTAGTGTCTCTACTTTAAAGAGTCCTCTCCTGCTGATGTTCAGGAGTATATCAGTATGTAGTGTCTCTACTTTAAAGAGTCCTCCCCTGCTGATGTTCAGGAGTATATCAGTATGTAGTGTCTCTACTTTAAAGAGTCCTCTCCTGCTGATGTTCAGGTGTATATCAGTATGTAGTGTCTCTACTTTAAAGAGTCCTCTCCTGCTGATGTTCAGGTGTATATCAGTATGTAGTGTCTCTACTTTAAAGAGTCCTCTCCTGCTGATGTCCAGGTGTATATCAGTATGTAGTGTCTCTACTTTAAAGAGTCCTCTCCTGCTGATGTCCAGGTGTATTAATTCTTCTGCAATTTTTTTTTGAAAAAAACGGAATAATACAAATATTTGATTCCTGACTTTTTCACCCGTTTTGTTTTTATAAAATATAAATATCTGAGTGTTGATATGTTTGTTATTGTTTATTTTGGGAGTTGTTGTATTGAGCACTGAGGTTGTTTGTGTGTTTGTTTATGTACGCAAATCCTCACATTTTAGAAACTGAAAAGAATGATTTTTATGAAAAAAGGACAACTTATCGTTCTTTAGAATCCACTGAATTAACCTTCTTTCTTGCAGTTATTCAAATGATAAATAACTCCTCCTCCTCTCTTTGTTCTTGTCTCTAGTTTGATGGACAGAGAAGTGACTCTACTGGGAGAAATGGACAAAGTGAAGGCAGAGGCCAGTAAGTACTGTTACATTTATTTATCTTAACAAGTGTGTAAACCAAACCACAGTTCCTGCTTCTCCACACGTGCACACACACACACACACACACACACACACACACACAGTGAGTATTCTTCAGGTATAATTATCACCTGACTGAGAGGAGAGTCTGACCTAAATCACCTCCTGAGAGGAAGCAGATGTCCCAGATTCAGACTGCCGTGGTGCCTTCAGGCTGTGTGTGTGTGTGTGTGTGTGTGTGTGTGTGTGTGTGTGTGTGTGTGTGTGTGTGTGTGTGTGTGTGTGTGTGTGTGTGTGTGTGTGTGTGTGTGTGTGTGTGTGTGTGTGTGTGTGTGTGTGTGTGTGTGTGTGTGTGTGTGTGTGTGTGTGTGTGTGTGTGTGTGTGTGTGTGTGTGTGTGTGTGTGTGTGTGTGTGTGTGTGTGTGTGTGTGTGTGTGTGTGTGTGTGTGTGTGTGTGTGTGTGTGTGTGTGTGTGTGTGTGTGTGTGTGTGTGTGTGTGTGTACAAGTAGGCCATTCTCCCTGCTGTCCTCTGGCTGCAGTGTTGTGTGAAGCGGTGAATAGTGTCAGGTGTCGAGGTGCGCTCAATGCCGTCTTTGTGTCTTTGCCCGGGAGTCGAGAGGAAAGAGGAGAAACTCGAGCATTTCTTCCACCTTTTTACAAAAGCAAGGCTACCTCAAACATGCACCTTCTAGCTAATGTGCCCCCTGGTTTGGATCTGGGTTCAGCTGATTATATTGGTCTCATGTCAGAGAAAACGGTTAAAGGAAATGTCCATGCCAGTTTTCTCAATGGTGATGACTTTGGGCAAATCTCCAGATTCCAGAGGCGTTTACTGACATTAAAGCATTAAAAATGATTTAAATTAGGTTTTATAGAGAGAAGATCCACAGCCAAACTGAATGCAGGAAATTAAGTAACAAGTAAAAATTCTGAGAAAAGTAAATAATTCTGAAAAATATCTGAAAAACAAATTAAAATTCTGAAAAAAAGCCATATTTAAAGGTCCCATGTCACGTTTTTCTGGTTATCACCCGTCCCCTTGTTGTTATGAAGGTTTTTATGCATGTAAACGGTCTGCAGAGTCAAAACCATCAAAGTACACCCTGTAGGGAGTAAAACTCTAACACAGAAAATACCTCCCCAAAACGCCTCGTTGGAGATACGTCACTGTCCATTTGATTCTTCCGGGTACGCATGATGTCATCCGTACCCGGAACGAAATGGACCAATCCGTGGAGCCGTTACGTTAAGCCCCCGCTGATTGGTCCAAATTGACCAATCCACGGACTTCCTCACACACTCAGTGCAGCTCTGCTGATCTCTCCTCCCTGGCTGCAGGCTGATAACAGACAGTTGGGATCGTGGTGAATTCTCTCTGCAGACCCATTCTCACAGCGTTTATCAACCTTTCTCTTACTCAATATCAAGCCACACTTATTGTTTTTACTTCGGCTGTGACTTTGTGTGCTCAGGGTGAGTTTGGCTGTGTTTCGCTGTGTATCGCTAAACAAGGAAATCACACCTCCACGGAGCTCAGCGCGATTCACAACGTCCCGACCAATCGGAGCACACTGGGCTCACAGGGAGGGGGGGGGGCAAGAGCTGCAACGAGCCGTTTAGTGGAGAGAGTGAATACACATACTTTACAGAGATGCTGTGAGAAACCAATGTGAGTTTGGAAAATTGCACAGTATAAATCTATTCTAGTGGACCTCAACAATGGAACTATGATCAGTGGAAATGGCCATGACATGGGACCTTTAAGCAATAAATCATCATTATTATTTTTTAAATCTGAAAAAAAGTTTTTAAAAAAGGACACTTGAGTCTTTAGGACACTCTTTAGGACACTTCGGGCTTTAGGACACTTCGGGCTTTAGGACACTTCTGGCTTTAGGACACTCTTTAGGACACTTCAGTCTTTAGGACACTCTTTAGTACACTTCAGTCTTTAGGACACTCTTTAGGACACTTCAGTCTTTAGGACACTTCAGTCTTTAGGACACTCTTTAGGACACTTCAGTCTTTAGGACACTCTTTAGGACACTTCAGTCTTTAGGACACTTCAGTCTTTAGGATACTCTTTAGCACACTTCAGTCTTTAGGACACTTCAGTCTTTAGGATACTCTTTCGGACACTTCAGTCTTTAGGACACTCTTTAGGACACTTCAGTCTTTAGGACACTTCAGTCTTTAGGATACTCTTTAGGACACTTCAGTCTTTAGGACACTCTTTAGGACACTTCAGTCATTAGGACACTTCAGTCATTAGGACACTTCGGCCAATCTAAATTCAGAAAAAAGCCATATTTCAGAAATAAATCATCATTATTTTTGAAATCTGAAAAATGTCCACAAAAAAATAATATCTGAAAAAGTAATAATTCTGAAAAAAAGTAAACATTCGGAGAAAAAGTCCCAATAAAAAAAGTCCAAATTCTGGAGAAAAGGAATAATTCAGAAAATAATTCTTCATTCTAAGGAAAAGTCAAATCTGAGAAAAAAAGTTATAATTCTCAGGAAAAAAATGATTCAGATAAAAAATAATGACATTTGTCCCTCATCAGCTTCCATAGAAAGCAGCAATTCCTCAAACTTTTGTCAAAAATGGGAAATGCTACTTTCACAATTTAATATTTTCCGTTTAAATATATCAACCGACACTGGTGGAGTGAACACGTTAAAAGACGCTCCACTTGTTCAGCACAGTTTGTCTTTGTAAACATGTCGGATGCTGCCGGTCATATGTTCAGAATGCAGACAGTGAATACATGGGAAGTGTGTTTTCCGTGTGTCAGGGACTTCTGTGCCAACATGAGTTATCCTTGACCCGTGTTTACTCTCCGACGCTGAGTCAGCTGCACTTTGACCTCTCAAATCACAAGAGGACAGCTGATCCTCCGGGAACATGAAACTTACCGACGCTGAAGGAAACTGAAAGGGAGCCGTTATAATAATCTGCAGCTGTTTTCATAATCAATGAATCACTTTAAAGAGTCCTCTCCTGCTGATGTTCAGGTGTCTCTACTTTAAAGAGTCCTCTCCTGCTGATGTTCAGGTGTATATCAGTATGTAGTGTCTCTACTTTAAAGAGTCCTCTCCTGCTGATGTTCAGGTGTATATCAGTATGTAGTGCCTCTACTTTAAAGAGTCCTCTCCTGCTGATGTTCAGGTGTATATCAGTATGTAGTGTCTCTACTTTAAAGAGTCCTCTCCTGCTGATGTTCAGGTGTATATCAGTATGTAGTGTCTCTACTTTAAAGAGTCCTCTCCTGCTGATGTTCAGGTGTATATCAGTATGTAGTGTCTCTACTTTAAAGAGTCCTCTCCTGCTGATGTTCAGGTGTATATCAGTATGTAGTGTCTCTACTTTAAAGAGTCCTCTCCTGCTGATGTTCAGGTGTATATCAGTATGTAGTGTCTCTACTTTAAAGAGTCCTCTCCTGCTGATGTTCAGGTGTATATCAGTATGTAGTGTCTCTACTTTAAAGAGTCCTCTCCTGCTGATGTTCAGGTGTATATCAGTATGTAGCGTCTCTACTTTAAAGAGTCCTCTCCTGCTGATGTTCAGGTGTATATCAGTATGTAGTGTCTCTACTTTAAAGAGTCCTCTCCTGCTGATCTTCAGGTGTATATCAGTATGTAGTGTCTCTACTTTAAAGAGTCCTCTCCTGCTGATGTTCAGGTGTATATCAGTATGTAGTGTCTCTACTTTAAAGAGTCCTCTCCTGCTGATGTTCAGGTGTATATCAGTATGTAGTGTCTCTACTTTAAAGAGTCCTCTCCTGCTGATGTTCAGGTGTATATCAGTATGTAGTGTCTCTACTTTAAAGAGTCCTCTCCTGCTGATGTTCAGGTGTATATCAGTATGTAGTGTCTCTACTTTAAAGAGTCCTCTCCTGCTGATGTTCAGGTGTATACCAGTATGTAGTGTCTCTACTTTAAAGAGTCCTCTCCTGCTGATGCTCAGGTGTATATCAGTATGTAGTGTCTGTACTTTAAAGAGTCCTCTCCTGCTGATGCTCAGGTGTATATCAGTATGTAGTGTCTCTACTTTAAAGAGTCCTCTCCTGCTGATGCTCAGGTGTATATCAGTATGTAGTGTCTCTACTTTAAAGAGTCCTCTCCTGCTGATGTTCAGGTGTATATCAGTATGTAGTGTCTCTACTTTAAAGAGTCCTCTCCTGCTGATGTTCAGGTGTATATCAGTATGTAGTGTCTGTACTTTAAAGAGTCCTCTCCTGCTGATGTTCAGGTGTATATCAGTATGTAGTGTCTGTACTTTAAAGAGTCCTCTCCTGCTGATGTTCAGGTGTATATCAGTATGTAGTGTCTCTACTTTAAAGAGTCCTCTCCTGCTGATGTTCAGGTGTATATCAGTATGTAGTGTCTCTACTTTAAAGAGTCCTCTCCTGCTGATGTTCAGGTGTATATCAGTATGTAGTGTCTCTACTTTAAAGAGTCCTCTCCTGCTGATGTTCAGGTGTATATCAGTATGTAGTGTACTGTGACATGTCTCAATGCTTTAATGTTCAAAAAGACCACTCGGAACAAGTGGAACTTCATACTAAATGTAGTCATAAGTTACTTTGATATAATCTGTCGTGCTTGTGTTCGTCTGTTTCCATCTGTAAACGATCACGCTTGTGTTTCAGTGATGATCCTGGGCGCCCGGCAGAAGAAGGCGGAGCAGCTGAGGAGGCTCACAGATCAGTCGGCCTCCATGTCAGAGGAGCAGCTGACCGAACTGCGTGCAGACATCAAGGTAGAGTGGTGCAGTGATGTCGTATTTCTGTGTTGGTCCCTGAACGCAGCATCTCCCTGGTTCAATGGGATTTCTCTTCTACTTACACGTTTAGTTCAGCCGGATAATCTCCACATATTAACACCACTTTTTGATTTCTGAAGTAAAAAGCTAATGTTGGGCTATAAAGGAACTACAGCACGATCACATGACTTCACGTCACCACCGCTAAGCTAAAGGAGGCTAATGTTTCGCTATAAAGGAACTACAGCACGATCACATGACTTCACATCACCACCGCTAAGCTAAAGGCGGCTAATGTTGGGCTATAAAGGAACTACAGCACGGTCACATGACTTCACGTCACCACCGCTACGCTAAAGGCGGCTAATGTTGGGCTATAAAGGAACTACAGCACGGTCACATGACTTCACGTCACCACCGCTAAGCTAAAGGAGGCTAATGTTGGGCTATAAAGGAACTACAGCACGGTCACATGACTTCAAGTCACCACCGCTAAGCTAAAGGCGGCTAATGTTGGGCTATAAAGGAACTACAGCACGGTCACATGACTTCACGTCACCACCGCTAAGCTAAAGGAGGCTAATGTTGGGCTATAAAGGAACTACAGCACGGTCACATGACTTCAAGTCACCACCGCTAAGCTAAAGGCGGCTAATGTTGGGCTATAAAGGAACTACAGCACGGTCACATGACTTCACGTCACCAACGCTAAGCTAAAGGTGGCTAATGTTGGGCTATATAGGAACTACAGCACGGTCACATGACTTCACGTCACCACCGCTAAGCTAAAGGAGGCTAATGTTGGGCTATAAAGGAACTACAGCACAGTCACATGACTTCACGTCACCACCGCTAAGCTATAGGCGGCTAATGTTGGGCTATAAAGGAACTACAGCACGGTCACATGACTTCACGTCACCACCGCTAAGCTAAAGGCGGCTAATGTTGGGCTATAAAGGAACTACAGCACGATCACATGACTTCACCTCACCACCGCTAAGCTAAAGGAGGCTAATGTTGGGCTATAAAGGAACTACAGCACGGTCACATGACTTCACGTCACCACCGCTAAGCTAAAGGTGGCTAATGTTGGGCTATAAAGGAACTACAGCACGGTCACATGACTTCACGTCACCACCGCTAAGCTAAAGGTGGCTAATGTTGGGCTATAAAGGAACTACAGCACGGTCACATGACTTCACCTCACCACCGCTAAGCTAAAGGTGGCTAATGTTGGGCTATAAAGGAACTACAGCACGGTCACATGACTTCACGTCACCACCGCGAAGCTAAAGGCGGCTAATCAGAGGGTTCATGCTTTCTGATGTTGTTGTCTCTACCAAAGTAGACCACAACAAGAAATAAGAAATGTATTTTGGATTTATGTGTTGAATATAATCCGTTGTCTCCTCTTTCTTTTCTCCGCAGCACTTTGTGAGTGAGCGTAAATACGATGAAGACCTCGGGAAAGCTCTCAGATTTACGTTTGATCTCGAGCCGCTGAAGGCGACCATCACAGGGTTTGGATCAGGTACACCTTCATCTTCATCAGTTTCTTTATTAGTAAAGGGAACCTCTCAGAAATGACTCCTCATACAAAATATCTTCCCCACAAATCAAGAACTACAGTTGCATAATTTCAGTGATTAATAAAAGTTAGTTCCACACTTTGATTATCAATTGATATTGTTTATGACCTTTTGTGTGGTTTGTTTACAGAGAGCGTTTACTTTTTCCAGTTAAGTTTCGTGTTTTAGAAATTGTTTTTTATTAGGGTTGATTACCTAATCTGAATTTTTACATAACTTGCGTCACCTATACTGCAGGAGGCAAAGGAACAATGTCCCCTCTTGAACTGTCCTATCAGTCCAAATGATTTGCAAAACATTCAACCTGAGTTAAAACGCCAAGTCATATATTAATATTGTTTAAATATATTGAATGTATATCTAAGACTAGACATATTATGATTCTTTGCAGCACAGCTCCACCTACTGGACGTTTCTGGAAATGCATTTAGATTTAAACATAGGATTGAAACCGTGTTCATTTATTATATTCCTATCATGTGAGGCTGAATACATTTTTACATAATCTAAATATGAGCTTCGTTAGTATTTGAGGTGTCGAGCTGTTTCTCATTTCCTTTCTTTCTCTCAGTTTACCATCCCAACACAGGATATTCAAACCGCTCTCGCTGCAGCTCCACGTCGTCCGTCGCCAGCCCCCCCTTCGGAGAAACACCCCCCTCCCAGACCACGAGCCCCCCCAACGACCACCGCCCCCCCCCAAACAAACAGGTGAGATCACTTTAAAAAATCAACATCCAGCATTCAGGTCGTAAACATATAAATACCACACTGTCCGTATACTGAGAGGACTCTTTAAAGTAGAGACACTACATACTGATATACACCTGAACATCAGCAGGAGAGGACTCTTTAAAGTAGAGACACTACATACTGATATACACCTGAACATCAGCAGGAGAGGACTCTTTAAAGTAGAGACACTACATACTGATATACACCTGAACATCAGCAGGAGAGGACTCTTTAAAGTAGAGACACTACATACTGATATACACCTGAACATCAGCAGGAGAGGACTCTTTAAAGTAGAGACGCTACATACTGATATACACCTGAACATCAGCAGGAGAGGACTCTTTAAAGTAGAGACACTACATACTGATATACACCTGAACATCTTCAGGAGAGGACTCTTTAAAGTAGAGACACTACATACTGATATACACCTGAACATCAGCAGGAGAGGACTCTTTAAAGTAGAGACACTACATGCTGATATACACCTGAACATCAGCAGGAGAGGACTCTTTAAAGTAGAAACACTACATGCTGATATACACCTGAACATCAGCAGGAGAGGACTCTTTAAAGTAGAGACACTACATACTGATATACACCTGAACATCAGCAGGTGAGGACTCTTTAAAGTAGAAACACTACATGCTGATATACACCTGAACATCTTCAGGAGAGGACTCTTTAAAGTAGAGACACTACATACTGATATACACCTGAACATCAGCAGGAGAGGACTCTTTAAAGTAGAGACACTACATACTGATATACACCTGAACATCTTCAGGAGAGGACTCTTTAAAGTAGAGACACTACATACTGATATACACCTGAACATCAGCAGGAGAGGACTCTTTAAAGTAGAGACACTACATACTGATATACACCTGAACATCAGCAGGAGAGGACTCTTTAAAGTAGAGACACTACATACTGATATACACCTGAACATCAGCAGGAGAGGACTCTTTAAAGTAGAGACACTACATGCTGATATACACCTGAACATCAGCAGGAGAGGACTCTTTAAAGTAGAGACACTACATATTGATATACACCTGAACATCAGCAGGAGAGTACTCTTTAAAGTAGAGACACTACATACTGATATACACCTGAACATCAGCAGGAGAGGACTCTTTAAAGTAGAGACACTACATACTGATATACACCTGAACATCTTCAGGAGAGGACTCTTTAAAGTAGAGACACTACATACTGATATACACCTGAACATCAGCAGGAGAGGACTCTTTAAAGTAGAGACACTACATACTGATATACACCTGAACATCAGCAGGAGAGGACTCTTTAAAGTAGAGACACTACATACTGATATACACCTGAACATCAGCAGGAGAGGACTCTTTAAAGTAGAGACACTACATACTGATATACACCTGAACATCAGCAGGAGAGGACTCTTTAAAGTAGAGACACTACATACTGATATACACCTGAACATCAGCAGGAGAGGACTCTTTAAAGTAGAGACACTACATACTGATATACACCTGAACATCAGCAGGAGAGGACTCTTTAAAGTAGAGACACTACATACTGATATACACCTGAACATCAGCAGGAGAGGACTCTTTAAAGTAGAGACACTACATACTGATATACACCTGATATACTAACTCCCCCCCCCTCTCAGATTTTCCAGGGTAACCGGCGCACCTTCCAGGGACAGGGTTATCACTCGGGGGCTCAGCGATATAACGGCGCCTCGTATCACGACAGGAACTTCGCCCGGGCGAACCACCGACAGCACCAGAGTGACGGCGGCCCCCCTGGCCCCTCGCAGCCCCCCCACAGAGGCCCCGCCCCCTCCTCCACCTCCTCCAATGGGCTGCCTCAGAGGACTCCGCGGACCATGACATTTGAAGAAAAAGAAAAACGTGAAAAAGCTCAATCAAAACCCATCTACTAACCTGCCCGGTAACCCCCCCCCCCTCCACCATTAAACCCCCCACCCTCCCTACCCTTTACTAACTCCTTTCAATGAAGAATAGAAACACGTTTACATTATTCCGTCAGCTGTAGAGATGCCTGTTCATCCGCCATTCATCCTCCAGACTTGAAGCTTCCTCCGCGTCCTCGTTAGGTCTGAGCACTCTGAGGGAAATTAAACACCAATATATTTCTACTATCATCCCTTATAATTGTGAGGATATTGTAGGGTTGCTTTGACTCAATATGTACGTAAATAATCATCAGTAATGTGGATGTATTGACTGAATTGGTAAAGGGAAATGAGAAAACATTTATTCATCAGTTGCAGTCCTCGTTTTGAGTCAATCAGAACAGAGCTAGTTGCGTCCATTTCTTTATGCTAAGCTAAGCTAGCTTCTTACAGTCAATCTTTCTATCCAACTCTCCGCGTCTCGTTCCACGCGCGTCGTCTCCGTTCCTCTGCACATATTTAAATCATTCTTGCCTTTTTGTCACGGAGAGAATCACGTTTGCCTTTTCCCTCCAGACGTCTGCATCATGACGGTACTTTAGACTAATATACCCCCCCCCCCCCCCCCCCCCCCCCTCTTTTTATAATCCCATATGTGAATGAAACAAACTCAGAATCAAGCCGTGAGTTTGAGGAACAGGAAGCTGCCGTTTCCTCTCGTCTGAAGGACTCTCACCTCTCCTGTAGTTTTGTTCACGCAGGCTGTTTACATGATGATACTGTCGTCTTCCTTCCACTCGTTAAGAAACTGAAGTTATAATATTATTTTCTTCCTCTTCTTTAGTTCCCCTGACCGAAGGGAGAGTTTTGTTCTCATTTGAGATTTAAAGAGTTATTATTTGTAGTTAATTGTGTGGAGAGAAGAGTTTGTTTGCACGTTAAAATACGATTTAATGTCGAGGAATAGTTCGACATTTTGAGGATTTTTCGTGCAGTTTTTAACGCATGAATCTCGTCTTCGTTGCAGAACTGTAACGACTTTTTTTGTTTCCTTTTTCCGACGATATTTTCCCAATTACATCTAGAAAACTTGGGTTGTTTCTGTTTCATCGAATGGGTTTCAATTTCATCTTAAGCAGAAAAACCCTCTCTAACTCAAAGGGCTATCAGCGAGCGCCGACGTCAATCAACTCCATTTCCATAAGTGAAAAAACAAAGCTCCTTAATTTGAATCAGCCCCAAAATGCAATCACTTCTCCCTTAGTTAATGCTTAAGCTTTGATTTAAATTTCATGAGAATCGGACGTACATTTTTTCCGTAATCCTCCGGTGAGTGACGCAAAAAACGAAAAAATGCCCCCATCTCTCCGTTAGAGATCCAGCTTAGAAAGAGACAAATGTCTTTCCTAAAAATGTCAAACTATTCCTTTAAGTCCTCTCCCTGGTGGCGATGTCGAGTCTGCAGTTTGATAAACACATTTATTCCAGTTGTTTCGTTCACAAAGACTCAAATCGAGCTTTCTTTATGTTTTTACACTTTAACCACTTTTTTAGTTTCACATTCCAACCTGTAGGAATATTAATTTATCGCCAAAGAAAAATAATTCCGTCCTGTTTTGTTTTTTTAAGCTGCTGCCTTTTCCTTTTCCTCCGCACAGCCTGTAAAGATGACCCCCCCCCCCCCCCC
Organism: Pogonophryne albipinna; assembly: GCA_028583405.1. NCBI lineage: Eukaryota > Metazoa > Chordata > Actinopteri > Perciformes > Artedidraconidae > Pogonophryne > Pogonophryne albipinna. The sequence goes on from CM053246.1 coordinate 44,927,810, forward strand.
CCTCTTCTTCTTCATCTACTTCCTGTTCACCTTCTCTCCTGTATATACATCTAAGTGTAGCTGTCAGTGTGCGCTCACATGGGGCGTTCTGTATGTGATGTTCATATGAGGCATCATGAGGTCCTCCTTTCTGAGACAACTGTAAACTCAAAGTGCCTTTTCTTGTCTCACCCCCCCCCCCCCCCATAACCCTGATCCATTGACCCCCCCACCCGAGTTATGGACCAAAGACATCGACCGCCCCCCCCCTCTCCTTTCTCTCCATTCACTGAATTGCACACTTTTCATTTACTACGAATAAACAGTTTGCAATACTGACTGTGTGTTTTATTTTTTGATTAAATTCTGTTTTAAAAGTGGAAATAATGTTGAAAAATGTGAAAGAAAACTAAGATCAAACTCTTAATAAACAACATAATTAAGTCATTTGTCCCAACAATAAGCCGTAGACTGGGTGTTTCTCAATGTCGAGGATGCTTCCTTGGTAGGACATGTCTTCCGAATCAGGTCCTTTAGAAGCTAGGCAAGAATCCTTCCTAGCCCCGGAGGACGAAGAATGGGACAAGCTAGCAAGTGTGTGTCATATGAGAGGCCCCGCCTTAAAGATTTTGGAAATTGGTCCGTGCGCAAAGCATTGTGGGGATTTTAAGACCGCGGAGGATACACCATGGGATACACATGTGCCGGCCTCGGTAGAATTCCAAGCATCCTGGACATTGGAAAGGTCCTTCGGCGGGACTCGATGACGTAGCATCCTTGAAATAGTGGCTCTGGCGGAGCCTTCCTCGACATTGAGAAATACCCCCGGTTTCAAGGAAGAAATATTACATCAAACAGGTTAAATGTGTGATCCCGTTGTGGTTGTTGTTGGAGCCAAAATGCTCCGGTGTTGTTTTATTCTCATTATTTGTGAACACACACCTGTGATCGGTTGTTTCCGTTATAATAGTATACTGACGACATATTTTCGTATGTCAAAAAAAGTAATGGCGTATTTTTTTGTAGTTTCTATACATACAACATAATAATTAAGGCTTTTCTGTCCAACAATATGCAGCAAACTGTTTCAGGGAAGAAATATGACATAATAACTTTAGTTTTAGAGAATATCACAAAACAGGTTGAATGTGTTGGTCGTTGTTGTAAGAGCCAAAATGCTCCTGTGTTTATAGTTGTATTCTCATTAGTCGTTAACGCCACACACTTCGGTCTTTGGGAAGTGATTCTGATTGGTTATTGTTTTGATTTACTTTATTTGATATCCTTAAAAAGTTCACTTCAGTGCAGACTTCATTATTTATACAGCGATCAGAGAAGATTAGCCTTTTCTTTCTCGACGTACTATACTGACTTTTTTACTATACCATGTCATTTAATTCGACATACTTCACTAAGAATGTTTTCAGATTGTTTCTTACTTTACTATTCATTTATGTAAATCATGAAATACATGTTACGTGCCGTAGTGGCTGCTTGTGTCTCTCCCCCTGATTGTCTCCCTCAGGTGCTCCCAATCCCCAACCAGGGCCTCCATAAAGGACCTGAGGAAGGCTGCAGTCTCTCTTCCTTCTCCTGCGAGCTGCATGGATGGCAGTGGGTGATCTGTGCAGCAGTGTTTCGTTGGACGTGCAACTTGTAGAAGTTCTGTCTTGGTTTACTGTTGTTTTGGTTTAGTCGTAAGTTTGCAAATTGGCTGGTGAGCCTCCTTTTCTTTTACTAATCAAAAGAACATCTTGTGGCTTCACAAATCAGTTTCCTCTCTCCCGGTTATTATATATTTTGCTACTTCCCTTCGTACCCCCAGTCCAGGAGGGAACGTGACAACACATCACCCCGGTAGCTTGTAATAAACACAAACACCTTCTCGTGCTTCTCTTGATCCGTTTATTTACATTCATCAAAAAACATGTATTTTCTTTAATTACCATTACTTTTTTTGGGGATATTTTCGACATAATACTATGATTACATTTCGACATACATACTATATCATGACTTTTTTCAAATGTGCTCGACATCCTATACCGTGACGTTTCTTCTAAAAATGTTGACATAATGTAAAATAAATATTGTCGTTTTTTCTCAATTCCAAAATACTTTACTAATCCTGTTTTGTGTAAATCATGAAATACAGATATCCCCAGTTCTTTGTAATAAACACAAACACCTCGTAGCGCTCATCTTGATCCGTTTATTTATTTACAGGTATCAAAAAACATGATGTATTTTCTTTAAAAAAAGATTCCAAATCAAGAACAAATGTCCTCTTCCTGTCCGGAGGAGCAGCTCACATGTTGACATGATTTAAACAGTTTGTTTATCAAACTGAGGACAACAACAACAGTCAGAAATACACAATGCAGAAATACAAATACACAAAGTGAGGAGCGAGTGTGTGAGGAGGTTCAGAGGCCCGAGGGAAACACAGCGGCACCTGCAGAGGACACACACACACATTACTGTAATGGTCTTTTTTGTGTCATTATCACGATTGTTTTGTATTTCTTTTCTATATAGCTCCTGCATTTGGACTCTGTATGTTCTCCTGTTATTGTGTGGGAGAAACCAATACGTAAAGAGTTCCCTTTGTACCTTGGGGGGGGTCCTGGGGCTCGCTCTCGGGGGCCTTCCAGTCCAGCTGCCTCCCCTTCTCGTACAGCCCCTTCAGGACCTTCCTCACCTCGTCGTTGCCCCCCCCGCGGCTCAGCTCCAGGTACTTCCTGTAGAGCGCCAGCGCCGTGCGGGCGTCCTCGATACTGTCGTGGGTCTCGCCCTGGATGTTCAGCTCTGCGCACACACACGGGGGGGGTTACACTTTACTGGCATCGCACAGAGTACAAGACAACGAAACTCTGAGCGCAGCATCCGGGTGGAAATTCAAGTTAAAGGTCTCCTATCATCCTGTTCTTCATCAATATATAATCTCAGATATATCCAGAGCCTGTCTCTGATTGGCTGAAACACCAAACAGATCATTGCAGCATTACCCATAATCATCACTGTACTTCATGTGATTCTGGTGTAAAGCGGTTTAAATAAACTAAACAACGAGAGTGAACTAAAGACTCCCGATAAACACAGACCCTTCAGAGCGTGGAAAAGTAAAGGTTAGACAATCATTCACTACAAAAGAAAGTACAATAGGCGCCCTAACTTACCCAGGAAGTACCAGGCGAGGAACCTCAGAGAAATCATCCTTTTGCGAGGAAGATGGAACAAGTGCACCGTGTCCACCACCTGATCTTTGAGGACCTTCAAAACAACAACAACAACAAAACTAAATGTAATGCTTGAAGAGGAAAGGTGTAGCTAGAGCTCTGATGTTCCTGTAGGAGCCAACATGCTGCGGGAGCGTTTATAGCTATATTATCTTCATTATTCCCTTCACAGTCATTGTGTTTGACTCACCAGCAGGTTGATGACTCTGAAGTCTTTCTGCAGGCCGTGACCCACGAAGCGCACGCCGGTGTCGATGAGGAACCTGAGCTTCAGGTACGTAGACTTCAGCGTGGTCAGGTGCTTCGAGGAGATCTTAGCGTCCAGGTCTCCGGGTTTTATTCCAGAATACTGAGTCAGGTAGTCCACCACCTGCAGGGAGACACACAGAGGGGAGTTAGGGTCTAAAGAAGGGGTCCTATCCATATGTAGTGTCTCTACTTTAAAGAGTCCTCTCCTGCTGATGTTCAGGTGTATATCAGTATATAGTTTCTTTACTTTAAAGAGTCCTCTCCTGCTGATGTTCAGGTGTATATCAGTATGTAGTGTCTCTACTTTAAAGAGTCCTCTCCTGCTGATGTTCAGGTGTATATCAGTATGTAGTGTCTCTACTTTAAAGAGTCCTCTCCTGCTGATGTTCAGGTGTATATCAGTATGTCGTGTCTCTACTTTAAAGAGTCCTCTCCTGCTGATGTTCAGGTGTATATCAGTATGTAGTGTCTCTACTTTAAAGAGTCCTCTCCTGCTGATGTTCAGGTGTATATCAGTATGTAGTGTCTCTACTTTAAAGAGTTCTCTCCTGCTGATGTTCAGGTGTATATCAGTATGTAGTGTCTCTACTTTAAAGAGTCCTCTCCTGCTGATGTTCAGGTGTATATCAGTATGTAGTGTCTCTACTTTAAAGAGTCCTCTCCTGCTGATGTTCAGGTGTATATCAGTATGTAGTGTCTCTACTTTAAAGAGTCCTCTCCTGCTGATGTTCAGGTGTATATCAGTATGTAGTGTCTCTACTTTAAAGAGTCCTCTCCTGCTGATGTTCAGGTGTATATCAGTATGTAGTGTCTCTACTTTAAAGAGTCCTCTCCTGCTGATGTTCAGGTGTATATCAGTATGTAGTGTCTCTACTTTAAAGAGTCCTCTCCTGCTGATGTTCAGGTGTATATCAGTGTGTAGTGTCTCTACTTTAAAGAGTCCTCTCCTGCTGATGTTCAGGTGTATATCAGTATGTAGTGTCTCTACTTTAAAGAGTCCTCTCCTGCTGATGTTCAGGTGTATATCAGTATGTAGTGTCTCTACTTTAAAGAGTCCTCTCCTGCTGATGTTCAGGTGTATATCAGTATGTAGTGTCTCTACTTTAAAGAGTCCTCTCCTGCTGATGTTCAGGTGTATATCAGTATGTAGTGTCTCTACTTTAAAGAGTCCTCTCCTGCTGATGTTCAGGTGTATATCAGTATGTAGTGTCTCTACTTTAAAGAGTCCTCTCCTGCTGATGTTCAGGTGTATATCAGTATGTAGTGTCTCTACTTTAAAGAGTCCTCTCCTGCTGATGTTCAGGTGTATATCAGTGTGTAGTGTCTCTACTTTAAAGAGTCCTCTCCTGCTGATGTTCAGGTGTATATCAGTATGTAGTGTCTCTACTTTAAAGAGTCCTCTCCTGCTGATGTTCAGGTGTATATCAGTATGTAGTGTCTCTACTTTAAAGAGTCCTCTCCTGCTGATGTTCAGGTGTATATCAGTATGTAGTGTCTCTACTTTAAAGAGTCCTCTCCTGCTGATGTTCAGGTGTATATCAGTATGTAGTGTCTCTACTTTAAAGAGTCCTCTCCTGCTGATGCTCAGGTGTATATCAGTATGTAGTGTCTCTACTTTAAAGAGTCCTCTCCTGCTGATGTTCAGGTGTATATCAGTATGTAGTGTCTCTACTTTAAAGAGCCCTCTCCTGCTGATGTTCAGGTGTATATCAGTATGTAGTGTCTCTACTTTAAAGAGTCCTCTCCTGCTGATGTTCAGGTGTATATCAGTATGTAGTGTCTCTACTTTAAAGAGTCCTCTCCTGCTGATGTTCAGGTGTATATCAGTATGTAGTGTCTCTACTTTAAAGAGTCCTCTCCTGCTGATGTTCAGGTGTATATCAGTATGTAGTGTCTCTACTTTAAAGAGTCCTCTCCTGCTGATGTTCAGGTGTATATCAGTATGTAGTGTCTCTACTTTAAAGAGTCCTCTCCTGCTGATGTTCAGGTGTATATCAGTATGTAGTGTCTCTACTTTAAAGAGTCCTCTCCTGCTCATGTTCAGGTGTATATCAGTATGTAGTGTCTCTACTTTAAAGAGTCCTCTCCTGCTGATGTTCAGGTGTATATCAGTATGTAGTGTCTCTACTTTAAAGAGTCCTCTCCTGCTGATGTTCAGGTGTATATCAGTATGTAGTGTCTCTACTTTAAAGAGTCCTCTCCTGCTGATGTTCAGGTGTATATCAGTATGTAGTGTCTCTACTTTAAAGAGTCCTCTCCTGCTGATGTTCAGGTGTATATCAGTGTGTAGTGTCTCTACTTTAAAGAGTCCTTCAGTCAGTTCACTGACCTAGTTTACATGCACATTCATTTTCGATATCTGATAGGGGTCATAGAAACAGCATGTTTGGTTTTCAGAGACAGTTTACGAAATGTTTTACGGTAAAAAAAACGATTCATCAAGATCTGATCATAAAGAAAAGTTTCCCATGATGCTCTCTGCTTCTGCAAACAAAGCAAAAAACTCCTGATTTCTATCTGATATTCTCGATTCACAACTTTCCAGAAACTGCAGAGCGACACAATATATCTCCATGAATGAACGAGTGACAGATGATCCTGCAGTGTGTGTGTGTGTGTGTGTGTGTGTGTGTGTGTGTGTGTGTGTGTGTGTGTGTGTGTGTGTGTGTGTGTGTGTGTGTGTGTGTGTGTGTGTGTGTGTGTGTGTGTGTGTGTGTGATCGCTAACAAAAGGAAAATGAAGGAAACATGAAGGAGTGAAATGAGTCCTCCTCGTCCCTGTGATGTGTTCCTGTTTACTGTATTGAGCCGAATATAAGACGGATTTTTCCCCTAGAAAAAACTCTGAAAAAGAGTCTTATAATCGGGGTCTAGACATTTCGATGTAATTACAGTCACACCAACAGATGGCGCCAAACGAGCGTTCCCCCAAGAGAGACACCTTCTTAAGGTAACAGTTCAACAGGAGAGAGAGATGCAGAGACACCGAGCAACTCCAACTAAGTGGATCAAAAGTAGGCGAGTTAAGAAACAAGAGAGGCGAAGTTACGATGCCAATGTTAAGATAATGTGATCAACGAAGCAGAGTCATCAAACAACTGTAGAGCAGCAAATAAACATGGTGTCACTGAGTGTAACGTTAGAAGATGGCGGGCCCAAAAAGACCGTCTTCAAATTGTAAACAGTCAGAGAAAAGCAAGCCGCGGTCAAGACAAGATAAGAAACGAGATTTGCTCTTCAAAAAAGGTGTGTCAGTCAGGTGGTGTTTCTGTCAGGTGGTGTGTCTGTCGGGTGGTGTTTCTGTCGGGTGGTGTTTCTGTCGGGTGGTGTGTCAGTCAGGTGGTGTTTCTGTCAGGTGGTGTGTCTGTCGGGTGGTGTTTCTGTCAGGTGGTGTGTCTGTCAGGTGGTGTGTCAGTCAGGTGGTGTGTCAGGTGGTGTGTCTGTCGGGTGGTGTTTCTGTCAGGTGGTGTGTCTGTCGGGTGGTGTTTCTGTCAGGTGGTGTGTCAGTCAGGTGGTGTTTCTGTCAGGTGGTGTTTCTGTCAGGTGGTGTGTCAGTCAGGTGGTGTTTCTGTCAGGTGGTGTGTCTGTCGGGTGGTGTTTCTGTCAGGTGGTGTTTCTGTCAGGTGGTGTGTCAGTCGGGTGGTGTTTCTGTCAGGTGGTGTGTCTGTCGGGTGGTGTTTCTGTCAGGTGGTGTTTCTGTCAGGTGGTGTTTCTGTCAGGTGGTGTGTCTGTCGGGTGGTGTTTCTGTCGGGTGGTGTTTCTGTCGGGTGGTGTTTCTGTCGGGTGGTGTTTCTGTCGGGTGGTGTTTCTGTCAGGTGGTGTGTCAGTCAGGTGGTGTGTCTGTCGGGTGGTGTTTCTGTCAGGTGGTGTGTCTGTCGGGTGGTGTGTCTGTCGGGTGGTGTTTCTGTCGGGTGGTGTTTCTGTCGGGTGGTGTGTCAGTCAGGTGGTGTGTCCCTCACCTGCTCCTGAGTGGAGATGTAGTCGTCGATGAAGGGAACGCCCTCGTTGGCCCCCTGGCCGCGAACACACGTGATCCGAGCCACCGACATCTGGCTGGGTTTGATGGTGGACTTTGTGCCGTCGCTGCGGAGCTCCGCCTCCTCCTGCACACACACACGCACACGCACACGCACACACACACAGAGACAGACAGACAGACAGACACACAGACACACAGACAGACAGACAGACAGAGAGGAGGAGATGTTGAATCACAGCAGGAGGGATTAAAAACACCAGACAGATTTATTCCGAGCATCAATACTGTCAGTGGGAGAACACAGGGGAGCAAAACATCTCAGAAAGCCTCAAAAAGAGCAGAAGAACCCTCAGGAAGCTTCTAAAAACCAATATGAATGTTGTATAGGCAGCAAAAACATATAAGATGCCTTACAAATAATAAAAATATTGCATAAGGAGCAAAGAATCCTAGAAAGCCTCTGAAAACTACAAAATAAATGATAACAAGGAGGAAAAACACACAAGAAACCGTCTAAACAACACCAACAAATATTCGGTAGGGAGCAAATAACCTTGTGAAGGAAACATAAAGGAAGTCTCAAAACTTCTAAAAACCACTAAAGATTTAGTAAAAGGGGCAAAAAATGTGTAAAAAAGGATTAAAATATCTGATAAAGCCTCCAAAAAACCATGAAAATTAATATTAATCGCATCAAACCTCAGGAAACAGCTAAAGAAATGATAAGCGTTTAGCTTTAGGAGCAAAGAATCTCAAAAAGCCTGTAAGAAAAACACAAACATAATTGCATAAGGAGCATCAAGTGCCCCATGGGTTGAGAGAAAACAAGTATATGTATTTATGAAACTCTGAGCTGCACCTTCACCAGCTCTGAACACACTGATCAATAATATCTCCCTCACCTGGTTCAGGGTGACGAGCTGCACCTTCACCAGCTCTGAACACACTGATCAATAATATCTCCCTCACCTGGTTCAGGGTGACGAGCTGCACCTTCACCAGCTCCGATCACACTGATCAATAATATCTCCCTCACCTGGTTCAGGGTGACGAGCTGCACCTTCACCAGCTCCGATCACACTGATCAATAATATCTCCCTCACCTGGTTCAGGGTGACGAGCTGCACCTTCACCAGCTCTGATCACACTGATCAATAATATCTCCCTCACCTGGTTCAGGGTGACGAGCTGCACCTTCACCAGCTCTGATCACACTGATCAATAATATCTCCCTCACCTGGTTCAGGGTGACGAGCTGCACCTTCACCAGCTCTGATCACACTGATCAATAATATCTCCCTCACCTGGTTCAGGGTGACGAACTCAGCGTCCAGCCCCACCAGCTCTCCGGCCTGCGGCATCTCGCTGACCATCAGAGGGATGAAGGTGGCGTGGCTCTTCCTCTGCTTCCTGGCCAGAGACGCCTCCGTCAGCAGCACGCTGGCATCGATCGGGTTCTTAACTGAGGGGCAGAGGGGGGGCGTCAGAGGGGGGTCAAACACTGAGGGGCAGAGGGGGGGGCGTCAGAGGGGGTCAAACACTGAGGGGCAGAGGGGGGGGCGTCAAAGGGGGGTCAAACACTGAGGGGCAGAGGGGGGGGGCGTCAGAGGGGGGTCAAACACTGAGGGGCAGAGGGGGGGGGGTCAAACACTGAGCGGCAGAGGGGGGGGCGTCAGAGGGGGTCAAACACTGAGGGGCAGAGGGGGGGCGTCAGAGGGGGTCAAACACTGAGGGGCAGAGGGGGGGGCGTCAGAGGGGGGGGCGTCAGAGGGGGTCAAACACTGAGGGGCAGAGGGGGGGGCGTCAGAGGGGGTCAAACACTGAGGGGCAGAGGGGGGGGCGTCAGAGGGGGTCAAACACTGAGGGGCAGAGGGGGGGGCGTCAGAGGGGGGTCAAACACTGAGGGGCAGAGGGGGGTCAAACACTGAGGGGCAAAGGGGGGGGCGTCAGAGGGGGGTCAAACACTGAGGGGCAGAGGGGGGTCAAACACTGAGGGGCAGAGGGGGGGGCGTCAGAGGGGGGTCAAACACTGAGGGGCAGAGGGGGGTCAAACACTGAGGGGCAAAGGGGGGGCGTCAGCAGGGGGTCAAACACTGAGGGGCAGAGGGGGGTCAAACACTGAGGGGCAGAGGGGGGGGCGTCAGAGGGGGGTCAAACACTGAGGGGCAGAGGGGGGTCAAACACTGAGGGGCAGAGGGGGGGGCGTCAGAGGGGGGTCAAACACTGAGGGGCAGAGGGGGGTCAAACACTGAGGGGCAAAGGGGGGGCGTCAGCAGGGGGTCAAACACTGAGGGGCAAAGGGGGGAAGTCAGCAGGGGGTCAAACACTGAGTCATATATCAATATAACGTCTGCAGGTGTTATCGTCTGCAGGTGTTATCGTCTGCAGGTGTTATCGTCTGCAGGTGTTATCGTCTGCAGGTGCTATCGTCTGCAGGTGTTATTGTGTGCAGGGGTTATCGTCTGCAGGTGTTAACGTCTGCAGGTGTTAACGTCTGCAGGTGTTATCGTGTGCAGGTGTTAACGTCTGCAGGTGCTATCGTCTGCAGGTGCTATCGTCTGCAGGTGTTATCGTGTGCAGGTGTTAACGTCTGCAGGTGCTATCGTCTGCAGGTGCTATCGTCTGCAGGTGCTATCGTCTGCAGGTGCTATCGTCTGCAGGTGTTATCGTGTGCAGGTGTTAACGTCTGCAGGTGCTATCGTCTGCAGGTGCTATCGTCTGCAGGTGCTATCGTCTGCAGGTGCTATCGTGTGCAGGTGTTAACGTCTGCAGGTGCTAACGTCTGCAGGTGCTATCGTCTGCAGGTGCTATCGTCTGCAGGTGCTATCGTGTGCAGGTGTTATCGTCTGCAGGTGCTATCGTCTGCAGGTGTTAACGTCTGCAGGTGTTAACGTCTGCAGGTGCTATCGTCTGCAGGTGTTATCGTCTGCAGGTGTTATCGTCTGCAGGTGTTATCGTCTGCAGGTGTTAACGTCTGCAGGTGCTATCGTCTGCAGGTGCTATCGTCTGCAGGTGTTATCGTCTGCAGGTGTTATCGTCTGCAGGTGTTATCGTCTGCAGGTGTTAACGTCTGCAGGTGTTATCGTGTGCAGGTGTTAACGTCTGCAGGTGTTATCGTCTGCAGGTGTTAACGTGTGCAGGTGTCTTACTCCTCAGGTCGTATTTGGGGTGGTGGTTCCTCTTGGCGTAGTACAGCAGGCCGGGGACCTTCCAGCTGACATCGAACTGAGCCGCTTCCAGCTGAGACACACAGGGAATACAGATACATGTTTACTGCCGGATGAGATGGAGTATGAAAGGCTGCTCTATGTAGAATAATTAAGGTACAATTAAATAATAAAATGAATACATAAATAAATTCTATATTTATAAACATACTCCATTAATTCCTCACAAATGTATGACTTCATTATCTCAGAAAGAAGTACAGATGAAGGTTTTTCGGGACATTTTCCACTTTAATCTCCAACCCCCTTCTCCCGGCTTCATAATAAACTTCTACCTGCAAACATGAATATAATTAAATATTTACCTTATCAATCGGCTCGATCAGGAAGTCATTGAAGAGGTACCACTGCTGATGAGTGACTCCCTGAAACATCATTTTACAGGTCAGTGTTTACCAGTTTAAATGTGTCTCTGGTACTGGGTGTGTCTCTGGGTGTGTCTCTGGTACTGGGTGTGTCTCTGGGTGTGTCTCTGGTGTGTCTCTGGTACTGGGTGTGTCTCTGGTACTGGGTGTGTCTCTGGTGTGTCTCTGGTACTGGGTGTGTCTCTGGTGTGTCTCTGGTACTGGGTGTGTCTCTGGTGTGTCTCTGGTACTGGGTGTGTCTCTGGTGTGTCTCTGGTACTGGGTGTGTCTCTGGTGTGTCTCTGGTACTGGGTGTGTCTCTGGTGTGTCTCTGGTACTGGGTGTGTCTCTTGGTGTGTCTCTGGTACTGGGTGTGTCTCTGGGTGTGTCTCTGGTACTGGGTGTGTCTCTTGGTGTGTGTCTCTGGTACTGGGTGTGTCTCTGGGTGTGTGTCTCTGGTACTGGGTGTGTCTCTGGTACTGGGCGTGTCTCTGGGTGTGTGTCTCTGGTACCGGGTGTGTCTCTGGTACTGGGTGTGTCTCTGGTACTGGGTGTGTCTCTGGTACTGGGTGTGTCTCTGGTACTGGGTGTGTCTCTGGGTGTGTCTCTGGTACCAGGTGTGTCTCTGGTACTGGGTGTGTCTCTGGGTGTGTCTCTGGTACTGAGTGTGTGTCTCTGGTACTGGGTGTGTGTCTCTGGTACTGGGTGTGTGTCTCTGGTACTGGGTGTGTCTCTTGGTGTGTCTCTGGTACTGGGTATGTGTCTCTGGTACTGGGTGTGTCTCTTGGTGTGTCTCTGGTACTGGGTGTGTGTCTCTGGTACTGGGTGTGTCTCTTGGTGTGTCTCTGGTACTGGGTGTGTCTCTGGTGTGTCTCTGGTACTGGGTGTGTCTCTGGTACTGGGTGTGTCTCTTGGTGTGTCTCTGGTACTGGGTATGTGTCTCTGGTACTGGGTGTGTCTCTTGGTGTGTCTCTGGTGTGTCTCTGGTACTGGGTGTGTCTCTAGTGTGTCTCTGGTACTGGGTGTGTCTCTGGTGTGTCTCTGGTACTGGGTGTGTCTCTGGTGTGTCTCTGGTACTGGGTGTGTCTCTTGGTGTGTCTCTGGTGTGTCTCTGGTACTGGGTGTGTCTCTAGTGTGTCTCTGGTACTGGGTGTGTCTCTGGTGTGTCTCTGGTACTGGGTGTGTCTCTGGTACTGGGTGTGTCTCTTGGTGTGTCTCTGGTACTGGGTGTGTCTCTGGGTGTGTCTCTGGTACTGGGTGTGTCTCTTGGTGTGTGTCTCTGGTACTGGGTGTGTCTCTGGGTGTGTGTCTCTGGTACTGGGTGTGTCTCTGGGTGTGTGTCTCTGGTACTGGGTGTGTCTCTGGTACTGGGTGTGTCTCTTGGTGTGTCTCTGGTACTGAGTGTGTGTCTCTGATCCCCCACCCCCCTCACCTCTTTCCTCACGTGGTACGTCTCCCCCACTTTGATGTGAGCCACCAGATTGCCCCCCGTCCGGGCGTCCAGGATGTGAGGCACCGTGACCACCAGGTCGTAGACGGAGGCTCCTTCCTCCTCCTCCGCTGAGCTCAGCTGTAGAGGAGAGGGGGGGGGAGGGGGGGACTCGTTAGCTGCTTTTACATCGTTAACAACAGACACAACGTACAAAGAACCAACACCAAAAATAATATCAATACACTAAATAAAAACAAATGAATGCTTGTGTTACCTCCTCTCCCTCCGGCCAGCTGCTGACCTCTAACCCCTGGGTTTTGCTGATCTGCATCTTGAGGCTCTGAGGGATCCAGACGTGTCTCAGGTCTTCGGCCTTCGTGTCGAAGGTGAATCCCGCCATGCTGCTCGGGTCCTCCCCGCTGCTCACCAGGGGACATTCAGTCACGTGTTTAGTGTATTTGAACTTATTGCTTTATATTTTGCTTCTAATAATAATAATACTTTGATTTATATAGCGCTTTTCCTGGTGCTCAAAGCACATATAATAGATAGATATCCTTCTACTGTTATATGCTATGTATAGAGCGGTGCAGTGACGAGTCCTAAGTGAAGTGAGTCAGCATTTCCCCACTTCCTGTCCCCTGGTCTCAGAGCCAATGGGATCTCTCCATAGGGTTTAGGAAAGTAGCTGAACTAAGGTCTGAGGTTGAGACACATTGAAGAGACGGATCACGTTTTGTTCTAGGACATTAAATCCATCAGCAGTGACCCCACTGGTGATTTCTGAAGAGTGGACGTGTCTGAAAAACGATGGTTGTTACCAAGTGGCTGAATAGGACTACAGAAGTCGTGGAGGTCGTTGTACGTCATCACGCCGAACACGTGAACACTCCTCTAAGTTAGTTTCTGTTCTGCTTGAAAGCAAGTCCCTGCCTCCTGCAAAGTGTTCAAACAAACGCTTCAACTCGTTCCACTTAGAATCTGTGTGTTTGAATATGGATCTGAAGTTGGCGTGACGTTGAAGTCGTGCTGCTGGACTCGCCTGTAGTTTCTTTGTAGCATCACGTTAGCATGTTGCTTCTGGACATTAGATTTATGATTAGAACATTATGAAAGTAGACATGTGGAGATTATCCGGCTGAACAGAACGTGCATTTATCAAACAGGTTCCTTTTCCACAGATCTTGATTTTTACAATTTTCCAAACTCCTATTGAGAGATCCTGTTGCTGTTTGTCGAGGGAACCGGCAGCTTCCTTCAGGGTGAACACGTCCTCCCTGCACCGCTCTATGCTTTCACGGTTTTTACTTTTAAATAATTTGCAATGCCTGATAGCCTGTTGCTGTACAAGAAAAATCACATGTGGGTCAATGAAGGCCATAAAAAATTAGTTCATTAGTAATAGTCAGACAAAATAATTCGAACCATAATTAATTATCCATTATATGTTCAAATAATTAGTTTTTGCCAAATGTGAAAATGATTTCCTCTGAAACATAGAGATGTGCTGCTCAGGTGTTGACGGACAAACTCCCTCCTGTAGTGTCACGCCCCCCCCCACTAACACCAGTAACAGATAACCCAGGTCTCACTCTAAGCACCACTCGGTGGGCATGGGCGGAGGCGGCTCTTTGGGCTTCGGAGGCTCCATCGCCTGCTTCTCCTTCTCCTTCTGCTTCGCCTTGTTGAAGGCGTACTGTGGAGGCAAGACAACACACACATTAGTTTGGATTCAAACTGAACACAGGTTACTGTTACGTTTAAAAAGTCAGCATTTAATTCAAACATATTTTTTAAATAATTGTTATTTAATTGCATTAATGTTTTTATCTTTTCATATATTTATCATTTTGGGATTTTTCTTTTCTATCTTGTACTATTTTCTTTAATGTTTTCTCTCTATACGTTTAAAAAAACACTGTTGAATAAAATGTGAACATGTATGTACAATAAAACTGAATCTGAGAAAGTAAAAATATGAATAAATAAAAACAGAGATGATGTTTGTACCTCCGCCTGCACCTTCCAGAACTCGGCCTCCTTGGCGCTGTTCACCTCACAGTTGATGACGAGGACGTCGGGAAGACAGCGGATGTTTCGAGTCTGAACCTGAACGCAACACACACACACACACTCTCATAATGCATGTGTGTTTCAATCACATAACAACAGAAGTGGGAAGTAGTGGAGAACAAATACTTCCTTACTGTACTTAAGTACATGTTTCTGGTATCAGTACTTTACTCCACTACTTATTTTTCTGACGACTTTTTACTTTGACTTCTTACATGTTGAACACAAATACCTGTACTTTCTACTTCTTACATGTTGAACACAAATACCTGTACTTTCTACTTCTTACATGTTGAACCCAAATACCTGTACTTTCTACTTCTTACATGTTGAACTCAAATACCTGTACTTTCTACTTCTTACATGTTGAACACAAATACCTGTACTTTCTACTTCTCACATGTTGAACACAAATACCTGTACTTTCTACTTCTTACATGTTGAACTCAAATACCTGTACTTTCTACTTCTTACATGTTGAACTCAAATACCTGTACTTTCTACTTCTTACATGTTGAACTCAAATACCTGTACTTTCTACTTCTTACACTTTGAACACAAATACCTGAACTTTCTACTTCTTACATGTTGAACCCAAATACCTGTACTTTCTACTTCTTACATGTTGAACACAAATACCTGTACTTTCTACTTCTTACATGTTGAACACAAATACCGGTACTTTCTACTTCTTACATGTTGAACCCAAATACCTGTACTTTCTACTTCTTACATGTTGAACACAAATACCTGTACTTTCTACTTCTTACATGTTGAACACAAATACCTGTACTTTCTACTTCTTACATGTTGAACCCAAATACCTGTACTTTCTACTTCTTACATGTTGAACTCAAATACCTGTACTTTCTACTTCTTACATGTTGAACACAAATACCTGTACTTTCTACTTCTCACATGTTGAACACAAATACCTGTACTTTCTACTTCTTACACTTTGAACACAAATACCTGAACTTTCTACTTCTTACACTTTGAACACAAATACCTGAACTTTCTACTTCTTACATGTTGAACTCAAATACCTGTACTTTCTACTTCTTACATGTTGAACACAAATACCTGTACTTTCTACTTCTTACATGTTGAACTAAAATACCTGTACTTTCTACTTCTTACACTTTGAACACAAATACCTGTACTTTCTACTTCTTACATGTTGAACCCAAATACCTGTACTTTCTACTTCTTACACTTTGAACACAAATACCTGAACTTTCTACTTCTTACATGTTGAACCCAAATACCTGTACTTTCTACTTCTTACATGTTGAACACAAATACCTGAACTTTCTACTTCTTACATGTTGAACCCAAATACCTGTACTTTCTACTTCTTACACTTTGAACACAAATACCTGTACTTTCTACTTCTTACACTTTGAACACAAATACCTGAACTTTCTACTTCTTACATGTTGAACACAAATACCTGTACTTTCTACTTCTTACACTTTGAACTCAAATACCTGTACTTTCTACTTCTTACATGTTGAACACAAATACCTGTACTTTCTACTTCTTACATGTTGAACACAAATACCTGTACTTTCTACTTCTTACATGTTGAACCCAAATACCTGTACTTTCTACTTCTTACATGTTGAACCTAAATACCTGTACTTTCTACTTCTTACATGTTGAACACAAATACCTGTACTTTCTACTTCTTACACTTTGAACTCAAATACCTGTACTTTCTACTTCTTACATGTTGAACACAAATACCTGTACTTTCTACTTCTTACATGTTGAACACAAATACCTGTACTTTCTACTTCTTACATGTTGAACACAAATACCTGTACTTTCTACTTCTTACACTTTGAACACAAATACCTGTACTTTCTACTTCTTACACTTTGAACTCAAATACCTGTACTTTCTACTTCTTACATGTTGAACACAAATACCTGTACTTTCTACTTCTTACATGTTGAACCCAAATACCTGTACTTTCTACTTCTCACATGTTGAACACAAATACCTGTACTTTCTACTTCTTACACTTTGAACACAAATACCTGTACTTTCTACTTCTTACATGTTGAACACAAATACCTGTACTTTCTACTTCTTACACTTTGAACACAAATACCTGTACTTTCTACTTCTTACACTTTGAACCCAAATACCTGTACTTTCTACTTCTTACATGTTGAACACAAATACCTGTACTTTCTACTTCTTACATGTTGAACTCAAATACCTGTACTTTCTACTTCTCTCATGTTGAACACAAATACCTGTACTTTCTACTTCTTACACTTTGAACACAAATACCTGTACTTTCTACTTCTTACATGTTGAACACAAATACCTGTACTTCTACTTGAGTACAGGATGTGTGTACTTTTGCCATCTCTGCATAACAACATATATATATATATATATATATATATATATATGAGGAGGGTTACTCACTGTGGGCTGGTACTTCTCACAGTTCTCACACCAGGCCTGAGTGCTCTGCTCCAAACAGATGCTCCTCTTCAAGATCTCTGCAAAGTCGTACTCCTTCATCGCCTTGTCTGAGGAGGAGAGGAGGATTCAGATCAACACGCACTAACTGACGGAGCTATATACTGCTTTGTTTAATAGTTACACATGTACTTACTTGCTGCTTTGGTTCATAGTGAATGTCTTATTACATTTTCTACTTTAAACTCTTCATACAAATATTTTTTCTCTTTATTCGTCAATGTGTCTGTAAATGTAAAGTGTCTTTCACTACCTTAAAAAGCGCCCTATAATTATTCGATGTATTATAATTTTTTATGAATTTCTATTCATTCTGTTTTGTCCCAGCGGTCCCTGAACTCACCGGTGGAGTTGTGTTCAGGGTAGTGCACGGTGAAGAGGAGAGAGAGGGACGTCCGCACCGTTTCCTTCCCGCAGCGACACAGACTGCTGTTCTCCACCTCGCAGCCGAACAGCTTCCCGATGGCCGACTCCCCCGAGGAGCCCAGAGAGCTGCTTACAACAAACACAGGTAAACAAACGCAGGTAAACAAACACAGGTAAATAAACAACATAAACAAACACAGGTAAACAAACGCAGGTAAACAAACACAGGTAAATAAACAACATAAACAAACACAGGTAAACAAACACAGGTAATTAAACAACATATTTTAAAGGTCACCGATCATGCTATTTGTAGGCAATAGCATAGGTTTCAGATATATAAAAAACATGTCTATGAAGTGTTTTGCTCAAAATACCAAACAGATTATGCATTCTAGACATCCCTCATATCCCTCTATTTCACTTCCTGTTTCAAAAGGGCTGCTCCTGGGTATAAACGGGGCCCTTTCTCATTTCATCAAATCCCCCTCCTCGACTCCTCGGTCCTCCGGTAGTGACCCGGAAATGAATTTCAGCGCGCCATGTTGAAGGACATCTCATTTCTCTAAATGCACTTCGAGGACCGAGGATCGAGGAGGCTCTCTGGAGGAGCTCTAACCGAGGAGACACTGATGGGTCCTCCAAAGAGTCGTGACGCACGGCCCGACTTATCTCAGCCAATGACAGCTCTGCATGCATCCCCTGGATATTATTTTATTAACTGCTTTCATCGCAAAGCGATGTTTCCAGAGAGAACAGCTGTGGGGTCCGTGCAGAAAGCAGAGCAGTGTGTAAAATATATATCACTCAGTAGAACAGGCCTACTCTCTTTATTTGCTGTAGTTTAGTAGATATCTACAAACAAAGAGTCCATATTTTTCTAAAACCATGTGTGTGTGTGTGTGTGTGTGTGTGTGTGTGTGTGTGTGTGTGTGTGTGTGTGTGTGTGTGTGTGTGTGTGTGTGGTACAGTGTGTGTGTAGATGCAGCGGACAGACAGGTTTCAGTTGGTTTGGTGTCCTCTGCTTACTTGTAATACTTGTAAATAAAACTTTTGGCCCGTAATTTATTTTCCTCATTGTAGCGACCAGAGAGGAGGGGGGGGATATATCCAGTCTCTGATAGTGTTACGTTATGAGTGCTCTGTTTGATTCTGAAATTGTATATGTATATAAATATATACATATATATATATGTGTGTGTGTGTGTGTGTGTGTATATGTCCGCATCTGTAGCCTGTTATTGTCTCATTATACCGCACTGTGAATGAATCAAAGTGGTCATGAACACATCTGTCCATCACCAGAGATGGGGTCGTTACTAAAAAAAAGTAATATATTACACTACTTCGTTACTCTCTACATAAAGTAAACTCGTTACTTTACTCGTTACTTTACTCGTTACTTTACTCGCAGGGCCGGCCCGTCCCTCCCTGCAGGCAGATCACGCAGACTGCTAAAGTTTCAAATGTTCTCTTTAACGCGTTACTTTGTAACGCGTTACACCCAACTCTGTCCATCAGACAGAGGGCTGCTGTGCCTCCTGTCATCATTAATGGACGTCTCTTTAAAATGACCGCTCAGAGGAGAGGAGTTCTCATTTCTCTAACCGCCTGCTGCTTCCCCTCCTCTCTCCTCGGTTCCCCTCCTCTCTCCTCGGTTCCCCTCCTCGGCTCCTCGGCTCGCATCTCCTGTGGGCGGGACTAAGTCTTGAGGATAGGAGTCGAGGAGGGGAGTTAGAAAAATGAGAAAGGGCCCAGGTCTCTCTTGAGAATGAGACCCTGTGTCTCAATGACATTTTCACCTGTATAAATAAAGGCTAAATAAAAATAATAACAATAAAGCTTTTTTTTTTTTTTACTGAAAAAAAAACAAGTAAGAGGGGGCGGAGCTTATGTCGGCTCATGCGGGACCCGGCAGCTACTGTCTAAACTAAATGCTGCCGTGATGAAACGCCATATCATGGATTATCAAGGATTATCTCTGAAACAGTTTGGAGCTCAAAGGCTTTCTCTCTTGCCGGTTATACCACAAGGTGAGTTCCTTTTTACTTCCTGCTTCTTCACACACATGCTCTCCAGTACAGGTTAGCTCTGAGTGTTAGCGATGCTAATGTAAACACCGACCATATTACGTCCAAAACAGTCGGGCATTGTTTCTGATAGCAACGTTTCTGATTGGGCCGTGGGTCCACATTTCAGATATTACGTCATATCGGACGCATATCTGGATCAGCTCCGTTGTTCCCCGTTTTTAGAGATTTGGGTACGGAGGAAAAGAGAGAGGCTTTTTCGGGGACACATGTTTATGTATAAAAGACATCAAAAAGTGCATTTTGCATGATAGGTCCCCTTTAACACAGATAAATACCTCGTATACCTCCACGAAGAGCCCAATAAACATGTTTCTGAAAGCCTCCAGACGGACAGGCAAGATTCATTAGAGGGCAACAAGTTAATTAATAAATAAGTCAAATTAAGGGGGCCGGTGCGGAGGAGTTGGAGCCAGAGAAGAAACTAATTTGTAGTAGTTTAAATTGTATTTTACCCAATTTTTTAAGCCGATTTACGAGAAAATACCACATGTATATTATAATGATAACCCCCCCCCCACCTGCTGCTGGCCCCCCGGTACGCCTGCGGCCCCTCCTGCTCCTGGGTCTCCTGGTGCAGCTGCGTCAGGATGAAGCGGTTCCAGCTCTGGATCAAACGGCCCAGTCGAGCTTTCCCCGTCTGCTCGTCTGAGTCGGCGAGGATCAGACCGAGCGCCGACGCCTCGGGGATCGTACGAAACGCCCGCAGGAAGTTACTCGCCTAGAGATAGGGGGGGGGGGAGACGCTTTAATAATAATACCACTCTGTTATTATATCTATACAGTCAGTGGTGCAATGATCAATCATTATAAAACATATCATATATATTATTCTGAAATGGACCAATCTGCACAACGACTACTTTCACTGTCTTTCACTATATTTTGATGAGAATACTTTTCTACTTTTACTTGAGGAACATTTTAAATGCAGGACTTTTACTGTAACAGAGTATTCCTACACTCTGGTACTTCTACTTTTACTCAAGTACACGATCTGAGTACTTCTACTTTTACTCAGGTACAAGATCTGAGTACTTCTACTTTTACTCAAGAACAAGATCTGAGTACTTCTACTTTTACTCAAGAACAAGATCTGAGTACTTCTACTTTTACTCAAGAAAAAGATCTGAGTACTTCTACTTTTACTCAAGTACAAGATCTGAGTACTTCTACTTTTACTCAAGTACAAGATCTGAGTACTTCTAATTTTACTCAAGTACAAGATCTGAGTACTTCTACTTTTACTCAAGTACAAGATCTGAGTACTTCTACTTGTACTCAAGTACAAGATCTGAGTACTTCTACTTTTAGTCAAGCACAAGATCTGAGTACTTCTACTTTTACTCAAAGTATAAGACCTGATTACTTCTTCCATCCCTGGTACAAATACACACATGCACAAACACAAAGATCTTTTGTTATGAATACGTGTCAGTTATTATTCTTCCCCCTCTTCCTAACATGCAGCTGCAGCAACAACAACAACAACAACAACAACAACAACCAGCAGCCTTAGTACCTGGCAGGGGTCTCCTCTGGACAGGTCCAGCATGTGGAACAGGAACCCGAGCTCACAGGCCAGACAGAACTCCTTCTGACACAGATGGTTCTGCACCAGGCAGCGGATCGGCTCCAGGAAGTACAACACCTGACGGAGAAAACAAACAAGACAACAACAACAACTTTATATTTAATATTTCTAAACATTTACAGGTTTACACAACAAGACCAGTAAACACAGGTAATGACAACTCAACAGGGATATATTCCTGCTGTCCTCTGCTCGAGCACCACCAGGCTGAGGAGCTGCTCCTCCACCAGGCTGAGGAGCTGCTCCTCCACCAGGCTGAGGAGCAGCTTCCTCCACCAGGCTGAAGAGCAGCTTCCTCCACCAGGCTGAGGAGCAGCTCCTCCATCAGGCTGAGGAGCTGCTCCTCCACCAGGCTGAGGAGCAGCTCTTCCACCAGGCTGAGGAGCAGCTCCTCCACCAGGCTGAGGAGCTGCTCCTCCACCAGGCTGAGGAGCAGCTCTTCCACCAGGCTGAGGAGCAGCTCCTCCACCAAGCTGAGGAGCTGCTCCTCCACCAGGCTGAGGAGCAGCTCCTCCACCAGGCTGGAGAGCAGCTCTTCCACCAGGCTGAGGAGCTGCTCCTCCACCAGGCTGAGGAGCAGCTCCTTCCATCAGGCTGAGGAGCAGCTCCTCCACCAGGCTGAGGAGCAGCTCCTCCACCAGGCTGGAGAGCAGCTCTTCCACCAGGCTGAGGAGCAGCTCCTCCATCAGGCTAAGGAGCAGCTCCTCCATCAGGCTGAGGAGCAGCTCCTCCACCAGGCTGAGGAGCAGCTCCTCCACCAGGCTGAGGAGCAGCTCCTTCCACCAGGCTGAGGAGCAGCTCCTTCCACCAGGCTGAGGAGCAGCTCCTCCACCAGGCTGAGGAGCAGCTCCTTCCACCAGGCTGAGGAGCAGCTCCTCCACCAGGCTGAGGAGCAGCTCCTTCCACCAGGCTGAGGAGCAGCTCCTCCACCAGGCTGAGGAGCAGCTCCTTCCACCAGGCTGAGGAGCAGCTCCTCCATCAGGCTGAGGAGCTGCTCCTCCACCAGGCTGAGGAGCAGCTCCTCCCACCAGGCGCTCAGGATTCTCCCTCTCTCCTCTCCCTGCTCTCTCTTTTTATCCATGCCCTTTTTGTATCTTGTTATATGTATCTAACTGTGGGACTGCGAGAAAACGGTATTTCGATGTGGAATTCTTGACAATAAAGTTGACTTTGACTGTTAATGTTGGTAAGGAAGTCATTTGTGTTGAATTAGTGGAGGGGCCATGGGGTTCTTACATATTACACTTCAATACAAAACGTCTTAGAATACATTGAACACTCGTCTCACCTGGATCATGCAGTTGCAGTAGGCGTTGGGGATGTGCGGCTCGAGGCCGGCGAACAACGTCCTGTTGTAATGTTTGAAGTCGAAATCCTCCAGACCCAGTTTGGAGTATTTGATCGTGACCTGACGCAGATACAAAACATGTGTTTTCAGAAACAGCAGAAACAACGATAGAAATCTGCTAGAATTAGGGCTGCAAAATGTGGAAAGAATAGATAACCGACTGATATCGTGACATAGGAGGGATTATAAAAGGATCTGTACCAAACACAGATCATTTATTAACTGCGCTGAATATCATTTGTAGGCGGGATATCTTTGCAGCTTCCCAATATCACAATCAGAATAATATTTACACATATGTTGCATGTAACAAATATTGTGCTAGCCGGTCTCAGATATATCCAGAGCCTGTCTCTGATTGGCTGAAACACCAAACAGATCATTGCAGCATTACCCATAATCCCCTCTGTTTCAGCCCTGTTTCCAAAGTGCTGATTCTCTGTCTGTTACTTTAGATGAAAATAAGGAGCCCCTCCCCATGCCCCTCTGAGAGAGATTAGGAGACATGAAGAAGAGGACCCACCTTGCGGTACTTCTTGGGCACCATGTAGAGGTGCGGCTCCTCGTCTCGTCCGATGGGAGACTCGGGGACCTGGTTGTAGTTGTCGTAATCCAGCTCCACGTCTTTCAGCTTGTAGGGAACCTGGAAAAACACAAAATATGACTCAAGGATCAACAACTCTGGATTCAAATGAAAATGTAATAAAAACCGGTAAATTCAAAACCTGCCGGTCAAAATGTCTGGTAATAATTAGGGATGATCCGATCGATCGGTCGCCGGTCATTATTGGCCGATATTCACTCTTAATAGTTTGATCGGTGCTCTCAATAAAGGCCGATCAGGAGAGCTGGATCTGATGGAGCTGCATGAGAAACTGACGGGCTGTCAGGAGAGGGAGAGGGAGAGAGAGAGAGAGAGAGAGAGAGAGAGAGAGATAGAGAGAGATAGAGAGAGGGAGAGAGACAGAGAGAGAGAGGGAGAACTTTCAGGGAGAGAGAGACAGAGAGAGAGAGAGAGAGAGAGAGGGAAAGAGAGACAGAGAGAGACAGAGAGAGGGAGAACTTTCAGGGAGAGAGAGAGAGGGAGAGAGAGAGAGGGAGAGAGAGAGAGAGGGAGATAGAGAGAGGGAGAGAGAGACAGAGAGAGAGAGGGAGAGAGAGGGAGAACTTTCAGGGAGAGAGACCGAGAGAGAGAGAGAGAGAGAGAGAGAGAGGGAAAGAGAGACAGATAGAGGGAGAACTTTCAGGGAGAGAGAGACAGAGAGAGAGAGAGAGAGAGAGAGGGAGAGAGAGAGAGAGAGAGAGAGGGAGGGAGATAGAGAGAGAGAGAGAGAGGGAGGGAGAGAGAGAGAGAGAGAGAGGGAGGGAGAGAGAGAGAGAGGGAGGGAGGGAGGGAGGGAGGGAAGGAGAGGGGAAAAGAGAGGATCCGTTTCTCCCGTGTTATTATTCAAAGTTAATGTAAACTTTTGAATAATGTACTTCATCTACTCCAAGTAGTTTGTTTGAATGTAATAATTATGTTGTTTGTTTGTTGTTTGTTGAATCATTTATTGAAAAATTAATCTGAACTTTTTCGATCTGTTACGATCATAAACTGAAGCGATATAAAATGACTCCCATTAACTGAGTTTTAAACAGCAGCATATCCGGTCCTCGTCCGGTGACTACCTGCTGACGGAAACTCTGCTCCACAACTCTTCTTATTATTATTGGAACGTGACCGGTAAGTTTCACATGTGTCCTGTAAGTTTCACATGTGTCCGGTAAGTTTCACATGTGTCCTGTAAGTTTCACATGTGTCCGGTAAACACGTTTATAGAATGAAACGTAAGTATTCAGTTTATTCAAAAACATACAGACAACAGAAAATACTGCTGTATTTACGTGTCCCATATTAATGACTTAAATAGACCTAGTTGCTCAAAATAATCAATTCATATTTTTAAAATAATTATATAATATCTATAAAAAATGTCTTATTTATAAAATAATGATAATATATTAAAAACTCTCATGGCTTTTATTTGTGTGTTGTTTCGTAGCGTCAGATCTGCGCGGTGTGTGTTCCTCTTGCCTGGTTGCGAGGGCGTGTCCGGGGGTTCGCTGCGTACCCGATGAACCCCACGGTCTTCATGGTGCGGAGGATCTCCGGGTCCACAGGAGGAGCTCGTCTGGGGACAGAAAGAGACATTAAAAACTCATTAGGAACATTTTGGGATTTTAATTTGATCATTTAAGCAGTTTTAATGTATATGGCATTCTCTTTTAACATTTAAAGGACCTGTGCTCCTAAAATACGTTGCTTTGAAGAACAGGCTCAGAAGCACTTTTTTTATTCTTCATTTGTTATTCTAATTTATCTTCTTATTATATATTTTTTCGTGTTTTTATTGACCTCCGTTGGTTTTAAGCGTTTATATCAATCCCAAAGTGATGCTTTACTTGTTACTTCTTACCATGTTTTGATCTCATAGCCACTACATTTAAAGTATTAAGTCCAAAGTCCTGGACGGACAACAGCACAGCTGTCATCCAGAAGGCCCAGCAGCGTCTGCACTTCCTGAGGATAACAACTTGGCCACTAAGCTGCTGGTGACCTTCTACCGCTCTACCACCGAGAGCCTACTGACACACTGCATCACAGTGTGGTACGCCAGCTGCACTGAGGCCGGCAGGATGGGGCTTCAGAGCCGTGTTCATTTCGTCAACGAAAACTATGACGAAAAATGTTCGTCAACGACCTTTTTTACAAGACGAGACGATGACGAGCTAAAAATAGATTCTTGATGATAAAAACTATGACGAAATGTATATTTAGCTTTCGTTGACGAGACGGGACTGATGTGTTAATGGTGGACTATCGGACATTTTTCCCCAAGTGTCCGTCTTGTCTGTCAAAATGTATCTTACGTTTCTAACTTGCAATATCATTATTTCGGCTCTCTTCACTCCAGAAGAGCGATCTCCCTGTGTCTGGTCTGTGTGCGGGGGGCGGGGCCTCTCGCTCTCTCTGTGTGCGGGGGCGGGGCCTAACAGACACGCTGCAGCGCCGTGCACACAGATTTTTTAGAGTAGTACTAGTACCGTTAAAAACCTTAACGATACCCATCCCTAGATATTGTTAAGAGAGTGAAATGTTGCTTTACGAATTTCAACACTTGTTGCTGTCACCTTGATTCAGATTTCAGATTCCTGTGTTTGCCGAACTGAATTAGTTTGAAGAGAGAAAACATTTTGACTAAAACTAGAGTAAAACCATGAAGGATAAAAAGGACTAAAATGTGACTAAAACTAATAACCATTTCCATCTAAAGACTCAATCAAAAATAGCTGCCAAAATGAACACTGCTCCAGAGAGTCGTAAAAGCAGCACAGAGGATCATCGGCTGCCCTCTCCCCTCCCCGATGGACTTTACACCTCCCGCTGCCTCAGAAGAGCCAAAGACATTATTAAGGACAGTTCACCCCGGCTCTCACCTGTTCGACCTGCTGCCCTCCGGGGGGCGCTACAGGTGGATACAATCCAAAACAAACAGGGTGTTTCTCAATGTCGAGGACACTTCCTTGAAATAGTGGCTCTGGAGCAGCCTTCCTCGACATTGAGAAACACCCACAGACTCAAATGCCCCTTTCACACCAACGCGTTTTCAGCTCCGGCTCGGAGCTGGAGCCTGAAAAGTACCGGTTTTTCCTGTTCACACCGCAGAGGCGCCGCCTCTTAGCTCCGGAATCCGGTTCACTTCCAGCTCCAAAAAATTGTCGGTCTAGAGGCAAGAGCTTCGGAGCTAAGAGGCGGCGTCGCTTACGTCTCTCTTACGTCGAGGCGGGGGCAGATTCGTCATTGAAGTAGATGCTGAAGACCACAAAGAAGTCTTGCATTTCGCATGTGATGTTTGTAAAGTTCCAAGTAAAGTCGTCCCTTGTAAAGTCGTCCGGTGCCTTCCATGTCGTTTCGTAAGAGGATAACCAAAGCGAACAGCGCTTCAATACAATCGATCATTGTTGTTGTTGTCGATGTGAGGGATTTCCGCGGTTTGGATTTTATGAAGCAGGCACGTAAACGGTGACGTCATGACGCAGCAGCGGCAGCTCTGGGCGGTGTGAACAGAGCGGGAGCAGAAAAGGGAAACCGGAGCTGAACCGGAAAAGCTCCCGCTCGGAGCTAGAAAGGGAAAGGGCTGGTGTGAAAGCCGCAAGAGACAGTTTTTTCCCAAGAGCTCTTAACACCTGAAAGTCAAACCCCTTAATCATCCTCCAAGTGCAATAAACGTGACTCTGTGTATATATACATATATATCATTATTATAAATACATACCTTATTATTTATTACATTGTATTTTGTATACCCCTGGACTTTATTCCTTGTTCCTAAGGGTGTATGCTGCGTGTATTTGTTGTCGTATGTTGTGATGTTTTGTTTTGATGGCAGGGAGCAGCTTTTCTTTCTTTCATCGTACATGTATAACGACATTAAATGATTCTATTCCAAGTGAACAAAAAACCCTAAAATAAATAACCCAATTGAAACTCAGACCAATTAACAAATGATGCAACGTTTGCTCTGCGGGTCAGACGGAGTTCACGTTGTTCCACGTGTGACTCAAAACGTGACCTGAAGGAAATCCCTGACATCACTTTGAGAGAATTTGAAACCCTTTGTTGACCCTCGGGGGGGGGGGGGATGTTGCAGCATCAGGTTTTTATTAATGAGAAATCCACAGCTGCAGAAAAAAGAGAAATGCAAAAGTTCCTCCCGATGACTTCACTGTGTATTCTGTGTGAAGTCATTCTTGTATTGTTATTCTTTATTTCCTGCTTCTTCTGTCACCAAACGTAACGTCCGTCTCTCAATACTTTCCAACTTCTCCTTTTCCCTGCCGCTCTCAGTCCCTGCGTTCCTTCTGAAGACGTACCTCTCTAACCTCACACACATTTAGTTTCATTTCTAACAAAGTCATTTCCTAAAAAAGCAGGAAGTTAAACGTGAATCTGCTGGGAACAGATCTGGAGCTCTGGGGATGATTTCCAGTTTTAAACAGTGCGGTGCATTCATGTCTCAACAAGACCTTGAAAAACTAGTCCACGCATTTGTTTGTTGCGGGCTCGATTACTGTAACAGTGTATTTACAGGTCTCTGTAAAAGAGTCCTGACCCAAACTAAAAGAGTAGAGCACCCCAGTGCTCAGATCTCTGCACTCTGGATACCAGGAGCTTACGGAATCCATTTTAAAAGTATATTGCTAACTTATAAAGCATTAAATGGTTTGGGACCCCGATAGAGTGCCGCAGTGACGCGCCCTAAAACCCGGAAGTAAACTCCTTCCGGTTCCTTCGACAAAAACGCAATGCAGTCTCTCCATAGGGTTTAGGAAAATAGCTGGAAATCAGGTCTGTGGTTGAAACACATTGAAGAGACGGATCACGTTCTGTTCAGCCGGATAATCTCCACATGTCTATCCTACTTTTATAATGCTCTAATCATAAATCTAATGTCCAGAAGCTAAATGCTAACGTGATGCTATAAAGGAAATACAGCCGAGTCCAGCAGCACGACTTCAACGTCACGCCAACTTCAGATCCATATTCAAACACACAGATTCTAAATGGAACGAGTTGAAGCGTTTGTTTGAACACTTTGCAGGAGGCAGGGACTTGCTTTCAAGCAGAACAGAAACTAACTTAGAGGAGTGTTTACGTGTTCGGCGTAATGACGTACAACGGCCTCCACGACTTCTGTAGTCCTATTCAGCCACTTGGTAACAACCATCGTTTTTCAGACACGTCAACTCCTCAGAAATCACCAGTGGGGTCACTGCTGATGATTTAATGTCCTAGAACAAAACGTGATCCGTCTCTTCAATGTGTCTCAACCACAGACCTTAGTTCAGATACTTTCCTAAATCCCATGGAGAGATCCCATTGGCTCTGAGACCAGGGGACAGGAAGTGGAGACATGCTGACTCACTTCCTGGTTTTAGGACGCGTCACTGTGGCACCTTATATATGTCCGACATGCTGCCCTGTTACGAGCCCCCCAGAGCTCTGAGATCATCGGGGACGGGCTTACTTATTGTTCCCCGGCTCAGAACCAAACACGCCACGATATTTAAGTATCCCAGTAATGTCTGTTGCATGTTTTAAATGTATTGTATTTACTTGTTTAAAATGAAATGTGTTTTAGGTTGACTTTTAAAATCTGTCCAGGGACTACAGATGAAAAATAGCCTCTTGGCTAACTCCGGCACGTTTACAGAAATGTTCATTAATGTGCACTGTCCCTGTCAAATAAATGAATACATAAATAAAACGCCGAAGCTGCTTTTAGTTTTCAGCTCCTCACAAATGGAATTAACTTCCAGAAACCCTGAGGTCTTCACCAACGCGAGTTCTTTTAAGTCGAGGCTAAAAACATTACTGTTTTTCAGCTGCTTACCCAGAAGCCCTTTAACTTGTTTTTAGCACCTGCTGTTTTTACAATGTTGTTTTTAAATCATCTCTTTGATGCATGGTTTTTATGAGTCTGTTCCAGTTCCTCTCGGTTGTCTTGTTCAGTGTTAACGATGACGTAAGGCACTTTGAATTGCCTCTGCGTCTGAAATGTGCTCTATAAACAACATTACATCACATGTCACTTGTTAGACGCTTTTATCCAAAGTGACTTACATGCTCAATACGGTGGCCAATCCCCACTGCGCCACACGCCTCCATACATAAACGTACTTTACCTCAAACTGCTGTTGAAGATTAATGTCATATAAATAATAAAGATGCAATAAATCAAATTACTAAGTTAAAATATATTTTGTAATACTTTGCATCTCAAAATAACTTCTAGCTCAAAATCATAATCGAACTTGATTAAAACAGGACAATTGCAAAATAATGATTTCCTATTGGCCGAGGTTCTCAAAGGAAGTTTCTCATTATTTGTCTTATGTTGAGGTGGACACAGGTGTGTGTTGTGTGTTACCTGGGGCTGGGCGGGGCCATGGCATTGGACCAATCAGAGAGCAGCTTCTCAGCACTGGTATAATTTATTATATTTCTTATGTTTTTTTAAATTGTATTTGTATTATTTCTTTTTTAAATTGTATTCTAATTCCCATTCTTATTTAATTTGAGTAAAAGATAACTTGATTAAACATTTTTGATCCCATTTGAGGTGGATGTAAACAGGTGTGTTGTGTGTTACCTGGGTTTGGGCGGGGCCATGGCGTTGGACCAATCAGAGAGCAGCTGCTCAGCGCTGGTATAATTTACTCTATTTTTGATTCTATTTTTATTATTATTTTTTTTTTGTATTCTTAATTTTTATTATTATTTCATTCCTTTATTTACATTTTTGTATTGATTTCTGTTGGTTTTAGCGTTTCTATCAATCCCAAAGTGATCCTTCACTTGTTATTTCTGAAACATTTTTGATCCCATTTGAGGTGGATGTTGTGGTGGATGCATCACAGGTGGATGTATCACAGGTGGATGTATCACAGGTGGATGCATCACAGGTGGATGTATCACAGGTGGATGTATCACAGGTGGATGCATCACAGGTGGATGCAGGTGGATGCATCACAGGTGGATGCATCACAGGTGGATGCAGGTGGATGCATCACAGGTGGATGCATCACAGGTGGATGCATCACAGGTGGATGTATCACAGGTGGATGCATCACAGGTGGATGTATCACAGGTGGATGCATCACAGGTGGATGCAGGTGGATGCATCACAGGTGGATGCATCACAGGTGGATGCATCACAGGTGGATGTATCACAGGTGGATGCATCACAGGTGGATGTATCACAGGTGGATGCATCACAGGTGGATGTATCACAGGTGGATGCATCACAGGTGGATGTATCACAGGTGGATGTTGAGGTGGATGTATCACAGGTGGATGCATCACAGGTGGATGCATCACAGGTGGATGTTGAGGTGGATGTATCCAGGTGTGTTGTGTGTTACCTTGGGCTGGGCGTGGCCATGGCGCTGGACCAATCAGAGAGCAGCTGCTCAGTGCTGGTGAGCGGCGTTGGGATGAGTGACAGCGGCAGCAGGTCGTGGTTCCAGTCGAGCTGCGGCAGCGAGTCCACAATGCACGGCAGAGCGAACTCTGACTCGCGGCTGTAGTCGTTGAAGGAGACCTCGGGCGCGTCGGACCAGAGGTGCACGATCCCCCCCGAGTCCCCGAACGCCAGCGCCTGCTTACTGGACGACACGTCGAAGCTCATCAGCACCTGGCCGCCCGCGTTCACGTGGAAGATGTCCGCCATGTTGGCCAGGCCGGTGGGCTCGCAGAACTGACACTGACCTGCAGACAGGAAGTGGAGGGGGGTTACAGGCTATTTAATAAGATAGGATATAATGTATTAATTTATATTTTTTTATTAATTTATATTTGTTGTGTTTTTTTATTTCACTCATTAATATTTTTCTATTTGTTTTATTGTATTTTTGTGAACTTTTCGATTATTTAATTATTCTTTATTTAATTACTTTAATTTCTATTTATTTAGTTGTTATTTTCTATGTTGCATTATTGGAGAAACTTGCCAAAACGACTCTGTGTTTGTGTGCATTTCACAAACGAAGCTTCTTTAGTTACCCGTCTGTGAGATGATGGCGAGGCGGGAGGTGTACGTGGGGATGAAGCGCAGGAACAGGGGGTCCACGTGCACCTGCAGCGGGGTCACGGCCCTCATCATGCGCAGGTCGAACACCATGAGGAAGCGGTCGCAGGCCAGGCCGTTCATCCCTCGGCTGGAGAACCCGCACGCTGCCAGGAGGTTCCCGTGCACGTCGAAGTCCGACAGGCTGCCGGAGAACGCGTCGAACTCGTGCTCCGTCTTGAAGCTGCGCAGGTCCCGCAGAGTGATCTGATTTGGGGAGGGCAGAGTTAGGTTATTATGCACATTAGCTTTTCAAAGAATTAGATTATTGTGGAATATTATAGGAGTGTGTTTTGATACAAATGCTTACAAATACGTGAAAAGGCTTTTTAATGTTGTAGTTTGTCGATGTTTTAGATGCTTGGTATACAGTACAGTACTGCATCATATACATCAAATGTCATGAGTTTTTAAATGTGGAAAGCAGCTAGTAAATATGAGTGCACAATGTTTTCCTCCAAAATGCAGTGGATTGGAAGCAGCACAAAATGGAAATATTCAAATAAGATGGACTTTTATTAATCCCTCGTGGAAATTGTTTCTCTGCATTTGACCCATCCTGTGTTAGGAGCAGTGTGCTGCCATTTTGAACGGCGCCCGGGGAGCAGTGTGGGGAACGGTGCCTTGCTCAGGGACACCTCGGTAGCACTTGGTCTTGCCGGGACTTGAACTGGTGACCTTCCAGTTGCCAAGTCCCAGGAACAGTCAAAGTAAGACAAAAAAGTACTTAAACACAATACGTGTGGCGCTTACCTTTCCAGAGGTGTGACCACAGAAGAAGAATCGACCAGTTTGGCGCATTATGGCGACTCCAGGAACCTCCACGTTGAACTGTCAATCAGAGACACAGAGGACAAGATGAGTCCACTTAGAAATAATATATATTTGTATAAATGTGCAATAAATAAAAATACAAATACAAAATGTGCACATTATATTATAAAATGTAGGTAGTTTTCTTGCAAACTGTGTGTCTATATATTTATTAATAAAGTGTCACCTTCTGGGTTTCCTGCATGGCGTTCAGGTCGAACTCCACGGCGTAGTTCTGCAATCCTCCCATCAGCACCGTGTTGTTATCAGTCATCAGGAGACTGTGCATATCAGCACCCTCATCCATCCTACACACACACACACACACACACACACACACACACACACACACACACACACACACACACACACACACACACACACACACACACACACACACACACACACACACACACACACACACACACACACACACACACACACACACACACACACACACACACACACACACACACACACACACACACACACACACACACACACACACACACACACACACAATGTCAGAAAAATAACGTCAGAAAAATAACGTCAGAAAAATAACGTAAAAAATACTAAAATCAGTTATAATATATAATTATAAATAAATAATGGAAAAAATATAATAAAAAAATAGACATTGCATCCACAGCGTCTGTGCAGAGGAGTTAACCCCCTCTCTCCTGACCCTCTCACAGTCTCTACTCACGGGTAGTCGAACATGACGAGCCCCCCCCGGGTGTGGCACTTCAGGTTGCACTTGGACAGGAAGAGGACCCCCGTCTCCAGGCTGTGGATCTGACGGATGTCGTCGGCCGTGTTCGCCTGGAACGAAGAGTGACGAACCATCGTGGGTCCGAAGAACGAGGTCACGTGACCCTGAAGAGAAATATAAAGAAAGTGTAAAAACACGTTAGTATTTATCCTACGATTAGTTTTATATTTGATCAATAGATGTTCAACATGAACACAACCCCCTTCAGTATGTACTTGACAAATCCCAATTGATATGGATTTGAAGCATTTTGGACAAGATTATGCAATAAGTTATCTTATATTTTTACATATTTCGAACCATTTCAGATGCTTTTACTTTGAAGCGCTGATCAGTCAGTTTTCTTTGTCACCAGGTCATTCCTGAAACACCTTTCTGTAATAAAAGGAAGATTTCTGTGATTCCCGTCTGCTCTTAAATGTTATTTACTGTCCCTTGGCCAAAGCTAACCGCTCGTTATCAGGCGAGTAGTTTCTGTCATTCTGATTCACAACAAAACATCCAGTCACTTTCTTTGAGGAAAGAGGAAGTATTTCTGCATTTCCATCGAAGTGGAAGCAGCAAACGATCTGTGTCATTCTGTAATATTCTTACACACACACACACACACATAATTCTGCTTTACAACAAACCATAGCTTCCTTTGAGGAAAGACAAAATATTTCTGCATTTCCATTTCTATTGAACTGGAAGTAGCGAACACTCTGTATTTCTCTGTCATTGTGGAACATTCTCACCCTGTGATTCCCATCTGCTCCAAAATGTTATTTATCATTCCTTTGCCCAATATCCGGACGGTCGTTTTTCTCTGTTATTCTGCTTCAAAACAAACCATAAATGGGGCGACGCCTGCGAGCTAGTTCAGGCAGTCAACTCGAGCACCAATGATACATTACCACGTGACGCACCTCGTCCCTCTAACAACCAACCAAACACATGCCGCTCTATTTAAGCTGCCAGGTCTTCCTGCCTCTGCCTCGCTAAGCTGCCACTGCTGTGTTCACTTCCTGCTGCTGTGTTTCATGTTGCTGCTGCTCGCCTGCCCCGCCACCACCACCCCAGCTTCCACCCCAGCTTCCACCCCAGCTTCCACCCCAGCTTCCACTCCAGCTTCCGCCCCAGCTTCCACCCCAGCTTCCACTCCAGCTTCCACCCCAGCTTCCACCCCAGCACCACCCCAGCACCACCCCAGCTTCCACCCCAGCACCACCCCAGCTTCCGCCCCAGCTTCCACCCCAGCTTCCACCCCAGCACCACCCCAGCTT
Source organism: Pogonophryne albipinna (assembly GCA_028583405.1). NCBI lineage: Eukaryota > Metazoa > Chordata > Actinopteri > Perciformes > Artedidraconidae > Pogonophryne > Pogonophryne albipinna. The sequence continues at coordinate 44,961,753 of CM053246.1, forward strand.
CCACCCCAGCACCACCCCAGCTTCCGCCCCAGCTTCCACCCCAGCTTCCACCCCAGCTTCCACTCCAGCTTCCACCCCAGCACCACCCCAGCTTCCACCCCAGCACCACCCCAGCTTCCGCCCCAGCTTCCACCCCAGCTTCCACCCCAGCACCACCCCAGCTTCCACCCCAGCTTCCACCCCAGCTTCCACCCCAGCTTCCACCCCAGCTTCCCACACATAGACTTTACTCTGGCGGGCAGCTCAGGTATATTAACGGCCGCCAGGATATTTTGCGACCCATTTATGTTTTTTATTATTATTTTTGTATCCGTCCGCGAGCACGGCACCATCTGCGATCGATGAACTAGTGCACAATGATCCCTCGCACTACGCCTCCTGTACCTGTTCGCTCTGCGATCGCGTGAAGGGTCTGCTAACAAGCGACCAACAGAAAGGGAGACCTTAGAGAAACAGAGAAGACGCTAAACCCTTCATTATAATCAGGCCTGCTTCAAAACAAACCATAACTTCCTTTGAGGAAAGAGGAAAGACTAAATATTTCTGCATTTTCCATGGAACTAGAACCTGTATTCCTCTGTAACGGCAGAGCGTTCTCACCCTGTGGTTCCCCGTCCACAGCATCTCCTCCTGGAGGTCAAAGTGCGCGGCGGTGACGGGAACGCCGCCCTCCGACACGGCGCTGTGCAGCTCGGAGAACATGCCCTCCATCAGGTGCTCTGACCCGGGCACCGGCAGGCCCTCGGCGTCCAGGTCCTGCAGGAGACCGGGGTTCAGGTGGGGGTCCATGGAGGGCTCCATGCCCCCGTCCAGGGGAGGATAGTCCCCCATCGAGGGGTCCATGGTGTCAAAGTTCATCATGAGTGCAGCTTAATCTATCCTGCAGGGGAGAGAGCACATCAAATTCAAAGGTTTTACTGTTATTTGAACACAGCTGAATATATTTCCCCTCTCTCTCACCTGAACATTTTTGCACTCCCATTTGCACATAATCTTTGGTTGTATAAATCCTCCTTACTGAAGCAAACGGTTATTTTGTGTTCTTGTATTTTAATGTGAGAGCTTTTTGGGTTCAGAGGGTCAGAGGGTTAGAGGGTTTGGGTCAGAGGGTTAGTCTAACCCTCTGACCCAAACCCTCTAACCCTCTAACCCTCTAACCCTCTGACCCTCTGACCCCTCAGGACTGTGGGAAACAGTATTTTGATTGTTCTGTGTGTACAAACATATTTTGAGATTGACATTAAAGTTGACTTTGACTCAATGAAAAGTAAATAAAATAAAATATGATAGAAACAGTGCAGAACAGTCTATATACAAGTAATTGGAATATTGATATATATAAGTTACCAACAGGTGAATGTTATGGATGTTCTTTCAAAAGTTCATATAGCTACACAATATCTGTTTTTGAAGTTCTTCTGACCTGAGTTCCTCCAACAACGCAACATATATAATAGAATACAAAAATAGCAAATAGAAAAGTAAAAGTAGTGCAAAAAGACCTGTCAGTGCTAGAAACGCAAAGGGTCAACGCACATTAAAAATGATCATTTTAATAAATGTGCCAGATGTAGATTTCCAGGCTCATTTACAACTGCAGTACAATATCATATAGGCACAGATCATTAAAAACATGCATCTAAAATGTAAATATGTTAAAAAAATCCAGCTCGATTACTTAACAAACTTAACTTGTAATGTATAGCGAGATAGTCTGTCCTGCAGGGGAGAGACCACATGCAAAGGTTTTATTGTCATATGCACATAAGCTACACAATCTGTTTTCTTTTTTATTATTACTGCAGAATTTTAATCCATATTTTATTCCATTCTATTTCTATGTAAATAATAAGTGCTACATGTTGCTCTATTTGACTATATTTTTTAATGTTCTTATAGTTTTCTTAAATAGTTCTCTATCTGTGTTTTTAAATGTTTGTTTTACTTGTATGTATGCACCATGACATCAAGTCAAAGTCCAATGAAAGCAACAATAATGCTGAGAAATAGGTGTTTGAAATAGCAAGTATATTATACAAATATTATTTTCTATGTACTTCTTAATTTATAATAACTGCAGTATTATAATAATATTGTGTTGTTTTGATCTTGATTGTAACTCTGTGTTATATTGGTCTGTAAAGCCACTTTAACAGGGTTATGAAGTGTCTGATAAAAATATTACTTTTCACTCATTTTAATAAGTTGTATTGTTAGCTTTGGCTAGGCTAACAGTAGCTAGCACCGGAAGCTAACGTTACTGCTGACTGTTAGCAAAATCCTTAAGTTAAGAGTTAATGAATTCAATATTGACGCATGTACACACCACTAATCATGTAGCTATTGTTTTCCAAATCACGTCAGTTAAAGGGTTTTAATTAATATATGTATCAGTAAATAAGTTACTGTTAACAGTTAGCATTTTAAGCTAACATTAGCATCGCACATACAGTTATTGCTGCAGATTTGATCCGTTTTTGCGCCTCAAACTTCCACATTCCGGCAGAGTATGCTAACAACACATACTGAGAGATTGTAACTATGAATATAAAGTTTGCACCGACCTCTTATTATGATCTGATTCTTATTTCCCGCACAGGAGCCCATGCTTCATTCACAAAAACAATAACAACAAAAAAACGCTTCCGGGTCAAACAGTGGGGCGTTCAAGAGCCGCAGTATTTGTAGGTTAAACGTAAAACATTACATTTTCAGTTCAAAAAGAATGTATTAATTGAACTTGTATATGATTTTTGTATTAATCTAGGCCTTTCAGTTTATGATAGTATCTTATTACACTTTATAAGACTTCAGAGGTCGATATTTGTACTTTTTACTCCACACATTTTGAATTAGAAGCCTTTTTTACGACCACGTAAGTGTGCACCTGAACGCACTCGCTATGGTAGGCTTGAAGTAATGCAAATTCAAGGTGATAAAGGTAAAAGTGACAGTAAATAAATGATAAAAATGAACTGGTAAAGTGCTATATATAAATGTTGAAATGCATTAAAATACATGATAAAGGTGATCGTAGATTTACGTGATTAGAAAATACCATGATATAAAGCCTATAATGTAATAACTGAATATTACTTTAATTTACTTCAGCTTACACGAAACCAAGAGAGGAGGCTTTGCAGCACATTCAATGTTCTTTCAGCCATAATACAGAACTGCAAGTGACCGACCGGGCAAGGTGGGCTTTTGAGAGAATCTCCTGAAGCGTAATAAAACAGGTGATAAAATACAATATAATAAAAGAGGAATGTTTCTGTGATTTCAGCGACTGCAGAGGAATCAGTGAAATCACCGAGCGAGTAAAGATCATAACATACACAGGGGTCCTTTCTCACTTCACTCATTTCCCCTCCTCGACTCCTCCGCTCGCATCGTGGGCAGGACTAAGGCACGAGGATAGGAGTCGAGGAGGCGAGTCGAGGAGGGGAATTAGATAATTGAGAAAGGGCCAGGGTGTGTTTGTATTGATCTGTTTGTGTTACTACATGTTGTTGGTAAACACCTGGGAGTCTCATGTAAGGGACCAGCAGAACCAGGGAGATGCTGCCTTCAGGGACCAGCAGGACCAGGGAGATGCTGCCTTCAGGGACCAGCAGAACCAGGGAGATGCTGCCTTCAGGGACCACCAGGACAGGGAGATGCTGCCTTCAGGGACCAGCAGAACCAGGGAGATGCTGCCTTCAGGGACCAGCAGGACCAGGGAGATGCTGCCTTCAGGGACCAGCAGAACCAGGGAGATGCTGCCTTCAGGGACCACCAGGACAGGGAGATGCTGCCTTCAGGGACCAGCAGAACCAGGGAGATGCTGCCTTCAGGGACCAGCAGAACCAGGGAGATGCTGCCTTCAGGGACCACCAGGACAGGGAGATGCTGCCTTCAGGGACCAGCAGAACCAGGGAGATGCTGCCTTCAGGGACCAGCAGAACCAGGGAGATGCTGCCTTCAGGGACCAGCAGGACCAGGGATATGCTGCCTTCAGGGACCAGCAGGACCAGGGAGATGCTGCCTTCAGGGACCAGCAGGACCAGGGATATGCTGCCTTCAGGGACCAGCAGGACCAGGGAGATGCTGCCTCCAGGGACCAGCAGAACCAGGGAGATGCTACCTTAAGGGACCACCAGGACCAGGGAGATGCTGCCTTCAGGGACCAGCAGAACCAGGGAGATGCTGCCTTCAGGGACCAGCAGGACCAGGGAGATGCTGCCTTAAGGGACCAGCAGAGCCAGGGAGATGCTGCCTTCAGGGACCAGCAGAACCAGGGAGATGCTGCCTTCAGGGACCAGCAGAACCAGGGAGATGCTGCCTTAAGGGACCAGCAGGACCAGGGAGATGCTGCCTTAAGGGACCAGCAGAACCAGGGAGATGCTGCCTTCAGGGACCAGCAGAACCAGGGAGATGCTGCCTTCAGGGACCAGCAGAAACAGGGAGATGCTGCCTTCAGGGACCAGCAGGACCAGGGATATGCTGCCTTCAGGGACCAGCAGGACCAGGGAGATGCTGCCTTCAGGGACCAGCAGGACCAGGGAGATGCTGCCTTCAGGGACCAGCAGAACCAGGGAGATGCTGCCTTAAGGGACCACCAGGACCAGGGAGATGCTGCCTTCAGGGACCAGCAGGACCAGGGAGATGCTGCCTTAAGGGACCAGCAGGACCAGGGAGATGCTGCCTTCAGGGACCAACAGAACCAGGGAGATGCTGCCTTCAGGGACAAACAGAACCAGGGAGATGCTGCATTCAGGGACCAACAGAACCAGGGAGATGCTGCCTTCAGGAACCAGCAGAGCCAGGGAGATGCTGCCTTAAGGGACCAGCAGGACCAGGGAGATGCTGCCTTCAGGGACCAACAGAACCAGGGAGATGCTGCCTTCAGGGACCAGCAGAACCAGGGAGATGCTGCCTTCAGGGACCAGCTGGACCAGGGAGATGCTGCCTTAAGGGACCAGCAGAGCCAGGGAGATGCTGCCTTCAGGGACCAGCAGAACCAGGGAGATGCTGCCTTCAGGGACCAGCAGAACCAGGGAGATGCTGCCTTAAGGGACCAGCAGGACCAGGGAGATGCTGCCTTAAGGGACCAGCAGAACCAGGGAGATGCTGCCTTCAGGGACCAGCAGAACCAGGGAGATGCTGCCTTCAGGGACCAGCAGAACCAGGGAGATGCTGCCTTCAGGGACCAGCAGGACCAGGGATATGCTGCCTTCAGGGACCAGCAGGACCAGGGATATGCTGCCTTCAGGGACCAGCAGGACCAGGGAGATGCTGCCTTCAGGGACCAGCAAGACCAGGGAGATGCTGCCTCCATGGACCAGCAGAACCAGGGAGATGCTGCCTTAAGGGACCACCAGGACCAGGGAGATGCTGCCTTCAGGGACCAGCAGAACCAGGGTGATGCTGCCTTCAGGGACCAGCAGGACCAGGGAGATGCTGCCTTAAGGGACCAGCAGAGCCAGGGAGATGCTGCCTTCAGGGACCAGCAGAACCAGGGAGATGCTGCCTTCAGGGACCAGCAGAACCAGGGAGATGCTGCCTTAAGGGACCAGCAGGACCAGGGAGATGCTGCCTTAAGGGACCAGCAGAACCAGGGAGATGCTGCCTTCAGGGACCAGCAGAACCAGGGTGATGCTGCCTTCAGGGACCAGCAGAACCAGGGAGATGCTGCCTTAAGGGACCACCAGGACCAGGGAGATGCTGCCTTCAGGGACCAGCAGGACCAGGGAGATGCTGCCTTAAGGGACCAGCAGGACCAGGGAGATGCTGCCTTCAGGGACCAACAGAACCAGGGAGATGCTGCCTTCAGGGACCAACAGAACCAGGGAGATGCTGCATTCAGGGACCAACAGAACCAGGGAGATGCTGCCTTCAGGAACCAGCAGAGCCAGGGAGATGCTGCCTTAAGGGACCAGCAGGACCAGGGAGATGCTGCCTTCAGGGACCAACAGAACCAGGGAGATGCTGCCTTCAGGGACCAGCAGAACCAGGGAGATGCTGCCTTCAGGGACCAGCAGGACCAGGGAGATGCTGCCTTAAGGGACCAGCAGAGCCAGGGAGATGCTGCCTTCAGGGACCAGCAGAACCAGGGAGATGCTGCCTTCAGGGACCACCAGGACAGGGAGATGCTGCCTTCAGGGACCAGCAGAACCAGGGAGATGCTGCCTTCAGGGACCAGCAGAACCAGGGAGATGCTGCCTTCAGGGACCAGCAGGACCAGGGATATGCTGCCTTCAGGGACCAGCAGGACCAGGGATATGCTGCCTTCAGGGACCAGCAGGACCAGGGATATGCTGCCTTCAGGGACCAGCAGGACCAGGGAGATGCTGCCTTCAGGGACCAGCAGAACCAGGGAGATGCTGCCTTAAGGGACCACCAGGACCAGGGAGATGCTGCCTTCAGGGACCAGCAGAACCAGGGAGATGCTGCCTTCAGGGACCAGCAGGACCAGGGAGATGCTGCCTTAAGGGACCAGCAGAGCCAGGGAGATGCTGCCTTCAGGGACCAGCAGAACCAGGGAGATGCTGCCTTCAGGGACCAGCAGAACCAGGGAGATGCTGCCTTAAGGGACCAGCAGGACCAGGGAGATGCTGCCTTAAGGGACCAGCAGAACCAGGGAGATGCTGCCTTCAGGGACCAGCAGAACCAGGGAGATGCTGCCTTCAGGGACCAGCAGAAACAGGGAGATGCTGCCTTCAGGGACCAGCAGGACCAGGGATATGCTGCCTTCAGGGACCAGCAGGACCAGGGAGATGCTGCCTTCAGGGACCAGCAGGACCAGGGAGATGCTGCCTTCAGGGACCAGCAGAACCAGGGAGATGCTGCCTTAAGGGACCACCAGGACCAGGGAGATGCTGCCTTCAGGGACCAGCAGGACCAGGGAGATGCTGCCTTAAGGGACCAGCAGGACCAGGGAGATGCTGCCTTCAGGGACCAACAGAACCAGGGAGATGCTGCCTTCAGGGACAAACAGAACCAGGGAGATGCTGCATTCAGGGACCAACAGAACCAGGGAGATGCTGCCTTCAGGAACCAGCAGAGCCAGGGAGATGCTGCCTTAAGGGACCAGCAGGACCAGGGAGATGCTGCCTTCAGGGACCAACAGAACCAGGGAGATGCTGCCTTCAGGGACCAGCAGAACCAGGGAGATGCTGCCTTCAGGGACCAGCTGGACCAGGGAGATGCTGCCTTAAGGGACCAGCAGAGCCAGGGAGATGCTGCCTTCAGGGACCAGCAGAACCAGGGAGATGCTGCCTTCAGGGACCAGCAGAACCAGGGAGATGCTGCCTTAAGGGACCAGCAGGACCAGGGAGATGCTGCCTTAAGGGACCAGCAGAACCAGGGAGATGCTGCCTTCAGGGACCAGCAGAACCAGGGAGATGCTGCCTTCAGGGACCAGCAGAACCAGGGAGATGCTGCCTTCAGGGACCAGCAGGACCAGGGATATGCTGCCTTCAGGGACCAGCAGGACCAGGGATATGCTGCCTTCAGGGACCAGCAGGACCAGGGAGATGCTGCCTTCAGGGACCAGCAAGACCAGGGAGATGCTGCCTCCATGGACCAGCAGAACCAGGGAGATGCTGCCTTAAGGGACCACCAGGACCAGGGAGATGCTGCCTTCAGGGACCAGCAGAACCAGGGTGATGCTGCCTTCAGGGACCAGCAGGACCAGGGAGATGCTGCCTTAAGGGACCAGCAGAGCCAGGGAGATGCTGCCTTCAGGGACCAGCAGAACCAGGGAGATGCTGCCTTCAGGGACCAGCAGAACCAGGGAGATGCTGCCTTAAGGGACCAGCAGGACCAGGGAGATGCTGCCTTAAGGGACCAGCAGAACCAGGGAGATGCTGCCTTCAGGGACCAGCAGAACCAGGTGATGCTGCCTTCAGGGACCAGCAGAACCAGGGAGATGCTGCCTTAAGGGACCACCAGGACCAGGGAGATGCTGCCTTCAGGACCAGCAGGACCAGGGAGATGCTGCCTTAAGGGACCAGCAGGACCAGGGAGATGCTGCCTTCAGGGACCAACAGAACCAGGGAGATGCTGCCTTCAGGGACCAACAGAACCAGGGAGATGCTGCATTCAGGGACCAACAGAACCAGGGAGATGCTGCCTTCAGGAACCAGCAGAGCCAGGGAGATGCTGCCTTAAGGGACCAGCAGGACCAGGGAGATGCTGCCTTCAGGGACCAACAGAACCAGGGAGATGCTGCCTTCAGGGACCAGCAGAACCAGGGAGATGCTGCCTTCAGGGACCAGCAGGACCAGGGAGATGCTGCCTTAAGGGACCAGCAGAGCCAGGGAGATGCTGCCTTCAGGGACCAGCAGAACCAGGGAGATGCTGCCTTCAGGGACCACCAGACAGGGAGATTGCTGCCTTCAGGGACCAGCAGAACCAGGGAGATGCTGCCTTCAGGGACCAGCAGAACCAGGGAGATGCTGCCTTCAGGGACCAGCAGGACCAGGGATATGCTGCCTTCAGGGACCAGCAGGACCAGGGATATGCTGCCTTCAGGGACCAGCAGGACCAGGGATATGCTGCCTTCAGGGACCAGCAGGACCAGGGAGATGCTGCCTCCAGGGACCAGCAGAACCAGGGAGATGCTACCTTAAGGGGACCAACCAGGACCAGGGAGATGCTGCCTTCAGGGACAGCAGAACCAGGGAGATGCTGCCTTCAGGGACCAGCAGGACCAGGGAGATGCTGCCGTAAGGGACCAGCAGAGCCAGGGAGATGCTGCCTTCAGGGACCAGCAGAACCAGGGAGATGCTGCCTTCAGGGACCAGCAGAAACCAGGGAGATGCTGCCTTAAGGGACCAGCAGGACCAGGGAGATGCTGCCTTAAGGGACCAGCAGAACCAGGGAGATGCTGCCTTCAGGGACCAGCAGAACCAGGGAGATGCTGCCTTCAGGGACCAGCAGAAACAGGGAGATGCTGCCTTCATGGACCAGCAGGACCAGGGATATGCTGCCTTCAGGGACCAGCAGGACCAGGGAGATGCTGCCTTCAGGGACCAGCAGGACCAGGGAGATGCTGCCTTCAGGGGACCAGCAGAACCAGGGGAGATGCTGCCTTAAGGGACCACCATGACCAGGGAGATGCTGCCTTCAGGGACCAGCAGGACCAGGGAGATGCTGCCTTAAGGGACCAGCAGGACCAGGGAGATGCTGCCTTCAGGGACCAACAGAACCAGGGAGATGCTGCCTTCAGGGACCAACAGAACCAGGGAGATGCTGCATTCAGGGGACCAACAGGAACCAGGGAGATGCTGCCTTCAGGAACCAGCAGAGCCAGGGAGATGCTGCCTTAAGGGACCAGCAGGACCAGGGAGATGCTGCCTTCAGGGACCAACAGAACCAGGGAGATGCTGCCTTCAGGGACCAGCAGAACCAGGGAGATGCTGCCTTCAGGGACCAGCATGGACCAGGGAGATGCTGCCTTAAGGGACCAGCAGAGCCAGGGAGATGCTGCCTTCAGGGACCAGCAGAACCAGGGAGATGCTGCCTTCAGGGACCAGCAGGACCAGGGAGATGCTGCCTTAAGGGACCAGCAGGACCAGGGAGATGCTGCCTTAAGGGACCAGCAGGAACCAGGGAGATGCTGCCTTCAGGGACCAGCAGGAACCAGGGAGATGCTGCCTTCAGGGACCAGCAGAACCAGGGAGATGCTGCCTTCAGGGACCAGCAGGACCAGGGATATGCTGCCTTCAGGGACCAGCAGGACCAGGGAGATGCTGCCTTCAGGGACCAGCATAACCAGGGAGATGCTGCCTTCAGGGACCAGCAGGACCAGGGAGATGCTGCCTTCAGGGACCAGCAAGACCAGGGAGATGCTGCCTCCATGGACCCAGCAGAACCAGGGAAGATGCTGCCTTAAGGACCAGCCAGGACCAGGGAGATGCTGCCTTCAGGGACCAGCAGAACCAGGGTGAGCTGCCTTCAGGGACCAGCAGGACCAGGGAGATGCTGCCTTAAGGGACCAGCAGAGCCAGGGAGATGCCTGCCTTCAGGGACCAGCAGGAACCAAGGGAGATGCTGCCTTCAGGGACCAGCAGAACCAGGGAGATGCTGCCTTAAGGGACCAGCAGGACCAGGGAGATGCTGCCTTAAGGGACCAGCAGAACCAGGGAGATGCTGCCTTCAGGGACCAGCAGAACCAGGGGATGCTGCCTTCAGGGACCAGCAGAACCAGGGGAGATGCTGCCTTAAGGGACCACCATGACCAGGGAGATGCTGCCTTCAGGGACCAGCAGGACCAGGGAGATGCTGCCTTAAGGGGACCAGCAGGACCAGGGAGATGCTGCCTTCAGGGACCAACAGAACCAGGAGATGCTGCCTTCAGGGAACCAACAGAACCAGGGAGATGCTGCATTCAGGGACCAACAGACCAGGAGATGCTGCCTTCAGGAACCAGCAGAGCCAGGGAGATGCTGCCTTAAGGGACCAGCAGGACCAGGGAGGATGCTGCCTTCAGGGACCAACAGAACCAGGGAGATGCTGCCTTCAGGGACCAGCAGAACCAGGGAGATGCTGCCTTCAGGGACCAGCAGGACCAGGGAGATGCTGCCTTAAGGGACCAGCAGAGCCAGGAGATGCTGCCTTCAGGGACCAGCAGAAACCAGGGGAGATGCTGCCTTCAGGGACCAGCAGAACCAGGGAGATGCTGCCTTAAGGACCAGCAGGACCAGGGAGATGCTGCCTTAAGGGACCAGCAGAACCAGGGAGATGCTGCCATTCAGGGACCAGCAGAACCAGGGAGGATGCTGCCTTCAGGGACCAGCAGGACCAGGGATATGCTGCCTTCAGGGACCAGCAGGACAGGGAGATGCTGCCTTCAGGGACCAAGCAGGACCAGGGAGATGCTGCCTGCCAGGACCAGCAGACCAGGGAGGATGCTGCCTTAAGGGACCACCAGGACCAGGGAGATGCTGCCTTCAGGGACCAGCAGAACCAGGGAGATGCTGCCTTCAGGGACCAGCAGGACCAGGGAGATGCTGCCTTAAGGGACCAGCAGAGCCAGGGAGATGCTGCCTTCAGGGACCAGCAGAACCAGGGAGATGCTGCCTTCAGGGACCAGCAGAACCAGGGAGATGCTGCCTTAAGGGACCAGCAGGACCAGGGAGATGCTGCCTTAAGGGACCAGCAGAACCAGGGAGATGCTGCCTTCAGGGACCAGCAGAACCAGGGAGATGCTGCCTTCAGGGACCAGCAGAACCAGGGAGATGCTGCCTTCAGGGACCAGCAGGACCAGGGAAATGCTGCCTTCAGGGACCAGCAGGACCAGGGAGATGCTGCCTTCAGGGACCAGCAGGACCAGGGAGATGCTGCCTTCAGGGACCAGCAGAACCAGGGAGATGCTGCCTTAAGGGACCACCATGACCAGGGAGATGCTGCCTTCAGGGACCAGCAGGACCAGGGAGATGCTGCCTTAAGGGACCAGCAGGACCAGGGAGATGCTGCCTTCAGGGACCAACAGAACCAGGGAGATGCTGCCTTCAGGGACCAACAGGACCAGGGAGATGCTGCATTCAGGGACCAGCAGGACCAGGGAGATGCTGCCTTCAGGAACCAGCAGAGCCAGGGAGATGCTGCCTTAAGGGACCAGCAGGACCAGGGAGATGCTGCCTTCAGGGACCAACAGAACCAGGGAGATGCTGCATTCAGGGACCAGCAGGACCAGGGAGATGCTGCCTTCAGGGACCAGCAGGACCAGGGAGATCATGCCTTCAGGGACCAGCAGGACCAGGGAGATGCTGCCTTCAGGGACCAGCAGAACCAGGGAGATGCTGCCTTCAGGGACCAGCAGGACCAGGGAGATGCTGCCTTCAGGGACCAGCAGAGCCGGGGTGATGCTGCCTTCAGGGACCAGCAGGACCAGGGAGATGCTGCCTTCAGGGACCAACAGAACCAGGGAGATGCTGCATTCAGGGACCAGCAGGACCAGGGAGATGCTGCCTTCAGGGACCAGAAGGACCTGGGAGATGCTGCCTTCAGGGACCAGCAGGACTAGGGAGATGCTGCATTCAGGGACCAGCAGAACGGGTAAATGTATCCTACTTCAATGTTTGTTTTATTATCTGCTTTTATTTAGCATTCGGATTCAATTCTAATATTTGTAATTGTATTATTAGATTAAAATAGATTAGAAGAGAAGTCATAAAGACGTGTAACATCTGCAATATTTTAGGAATTAAGTGCAAATGAAATGTTTATTAAATCTGTTTCCTGTCACAGATCTGCAATCAGTGCTTCCCTTTTCTAATTTACTGTCAGAGCACTTTCCCTTCAGCAGTAACTGGACGTGTCTTATCTTAAAACCCAAACCAGTAAAGGGTTAATCTTAAACATTACATATGTAAATATCAGATAACATTGATTATTTAAATACCAGCTGGTTTCTGGTGTCGTCATTTTACTCGTAACTCAATGACCTCATTGTTTACAGCCTCTTATTCATATGGATAAAAAAGCTCCAGCTCTCCTAAATTAATAATACATAATAATAATAAATAATTCATAATAAATAAATAATAATAAATAATAATAACAATAATCATATAATAATAACAAAAAGCATAATAATAATAATACATGATTTACAAAATAAAGAACTATTTAATACAATCCATTAAATAATTAAAAAAAATAACTTAAAAAATGTATCAACTGTAGTAAATTAAATATTAATTTCACAGTTGAATAAAAAAATGAAGATCCATCAGTGTCAGTTCACTTTTACCCATACCTTAACTTAATGAATAATGAATGTGTGTGTGTGTGTGTGTGTGTGTGTGTGTGTGTGTGTGTGTGTGTGTGTGTGTGTGTGTGTGTGTGTGTGTGTGTGTGTGTGTGTGTGTGTGTGTGTGTGTGTGTGTGTGTGTGTGTGTGTGTGTGTGTGATGCTTGGGGCAGATTAAGGAAGCTGGACATGTCTCCTGCTTCCTGCGCGCTCCCTGAGTTTCCCAGTCAGACACGCAGCCTGTGTGCTCAGTGCTTCTCTGGTACAGAAGCAGACGCTCTGGGAACTTTGTCCAGCTGTTTCTCCAGAGAGGTAAAGGTCAATCTCACTTCCTCTGACCCCAGATGTGAAACCTGATAGGAAGCAGCCGGTTCGTTCAGAGTCACAGCAACACACAGGCTGATATTTAATTAAAGATAAGAGTCATTAAAGCTACTAATATATAATTTAGATTAATCTCTAACATCTCAAATATAATTACTGCAGTCATGAAAGCTTTTATTTCAATTTATTTTTATTTTTGCAGCTTTGGGGAACTATTTATCTAAAAAGTAATGTATTATTATTATTATTATTATATATTATATTGTATTTTATTATTATAATGTATATCATTATTACAAATTCGTATTATTGTTATGTATTTATAAAAATGTCAAAATGGAAAGTGAAATGAATATAAAACGTCCTGGTTTAAAAGGTTACTAAACTAGTTTATTCATAATGAGTGCAGGGCTTTCCTGTGAGTGATACCTCCAGGTGTTTCCGGACAGGTAGCGGTGATGTAATGCTGCGAGGCTCTCCCGCACGTGGAGCCCTCTGAATATGTATACCTTTTACAAAACCCCCTGCTATTCCTTTATAAGCTCCTCAACACACAGATCATCCTCACACTCTCAGAGACTCCCAGCACACACACACACACACACCTCTGACATCAATAAGAATAACACTCACCATGATGAAGATGATGCTGTGTTTCTCCGCGGTGTTCTGGCTCCTCGTGGCCGCCGCTTGGGGATCTCCTATCGGCCTCTTGGTGCACGAGGCGCCGTGCCTCGCGGTGCGGAACAGCAGCCTGCAGCTCAACCAGCTCGCGAGGACCGCGGCCAGAGAGGTGAGACATTTAACTACCATTATTAAGAATGCAGAATACACATAGATAACACGCACAAGCTATTATTTTTAATGATTAAGAAAGTAAAATACACCATAGTAACTTTTCCATACAGCATCTCGATTTGTATTTAATTTATTTATTACTGTTATTTACGCAAAACACACCCAAAGAACTTCAACACAACCTGTCGCTTTTAATGTTGTATTTATTTTAGTTGTCAGGAATATTATTATCCTTATATCAAAGCACGCTTGTCATCGCAATTTAATAAGAATTTTTGTTTTTAGTTTAGTTTTCACACAATTTTGAATTTGATCTATTTCAAATATTTGATTGTAGTGATTTTTGGTCAAAGTAAACATGCTTGTTATATTTTGTGTTTGTTCCATTGACCTTTATTGATATTTTAACATTTTATTCATTTATTACATTTGTAATATCCAGTCTTACAAACTTCATTATCTTTCTTTTTATTCGAACGACTTTTGTTTATTTTTACACGTTTTATTTTTGTTTTAATTTGTAATCTATTTGTTCTAGGTTCCTTTATTTATTTATTTACATTTTATGTATCAGCATAATTTGTTGTCTTTTTCTATTTATCCGTTTTGTAATCTGGCCATGTTCAGCACGATGCTTCAAAAGCTGCTTCATAGTTGAAGTTAATTAACTAAAGAAGGACTTAAGTTAAAGTTGATCTCATGATGTTTAAATAATGTGACATTTATTAAATGTTTTGATATTATTTTATAGGCACGAAATGGATCCAACAACATCGATGATTTCACCAGCGATCTCGCTTGGATCGAGACGAAGGACTTGTGCGACCCCAAGACCCTCAAACACAATCCTGAGGTACATATTCAAATCACCTTAAAATCACATTCAAATCACCTTAAAATCACCTTAAAATCACATTAAATTCACCTTAAAATCACATTAACATTTCACCCACATATTAAAGCTTTTTTTATGTCTCTTTTAAGAAGAGAGTTATTAGTGTTGGTATGATTTATTATGTTCTCAATATACTTTGTATTTTTTTATTATAACAGAGTTATTTATTTCTAATGTGTCCTATTTGAAACATTGCTGCTCTCTCACTTGATATCTTTTGCTATATTGCTTTTAAACACTCATGTGGTGGTTATTTTGTGCAATCTCTGGCTCAGTAGTTCCCCTGGGGATTAAAGGAGCATTATATATTATTGAGCATTTGTCTTTGCCCTGATTTGTGCCCCCCCCCCCCCCTCTCCTCAGACGTGTCTGGAGAAGCTGCTGCACGTCTCCTCCAGCTACAGATCTGCAGTCAAGAGAGTTTCTGAGTTTGAAAAGTGCTCAAAGTTTGCCAGCAAGCTGCAGCCGGCGATGCTGAAGCTGCAGAGAGACATGAGGCGCTGTGTGGAGGCGAGGGGGGGCGCACACCTGCCGCAGGTGAGTCAGGGAAAAGCCCATCAACCTTTAAAAGAGACACCTTTATTACATGAGAGTCAGTCTGTGCAGCGCTCAGAGTCAGAGTGCAAGGAATCGGTGTATTAGGTGCATGCTTACACACAGTGACAGGAGATGGACTTTGACTGGAGAAGAGTATTCCTACACTCTGGTACTTCTACTTTTACTCAAGTACAAGACCTGAGTACTTCTTCTTTTACTGAAGAACAAGATCTGAGTACTTCTACTTTTACTGAAGAACAAGATCTGAGTACTTCTACTTTTACTGAAGAACAAGATCTGAGTACTTCTACTTTTACTCAAGTACAAGACCTGAGTACTTCTACTTTTACTGAAGAACAAGATCTGAGTACTTCTACTTTTACTGAAGAACAAGATCTGAGTACTTCTACTTTTACTGAAGAACAAGATCTGAGTACTTCTACTTTTACTCAAGTGTAAGATGTGAGTACTTCTACTTTTACTCAAGAACAAGATCTGAGTACTTCTACTTTTACTCAAGAACAAGATCTGAGTACTTCTACTTTTACTCAAGTACAAGATGTGAGTACTTCTACTTTTACTTAAGAACAAGATCTGAGTACTTCTACTTTTACTCAAGTACAAGATGTGAGTCCTTCTACTTTTACTGAAGTGTAAGATGTGAGTCCTTCTACTCTACTCAAAGTAGACAGTGGAAGTTATTGAGTTTACTCCTGAACTGTCTGGTGTTGATGAGTGTTATCCCTGCCCCTACAGCAGCCCTCTGATTGGCTGGAGGCCGTGGAGCGCTGGCAGGAAGCGTCTCTGTGCAGATTCACTCTGGACCGACTCTTCTCCTTCTCCGTCCTCACGGCTCGAGTGTTTGCCGTCGGGGATCCGAGTCTTCACGCCGCCGCCGGCGCCCATCACGGGTGCATGTGAAGAAGAAATAAAACCAGAAACCTTAATGATCACATTGATCCGAACCGTCTGTCCAGCCGTCAGCGCTGATCATCACACAAGTGTTCATCTTGTTCCTGCATGTATTTCCAATGGAATATATTTATTCAAAAAATGTTGTATTTATTTTTATTATTTTTATTAATTCTAGGGACTTTTTTCAAAATGTTAAACTGTTATTGCAGAAACATTTGTTTTACTTTAGTGATCTTTATTTTACATTTATTTTTGTATTGTTTAAATGTTTAGTATATTTTTGCATCTTTTAGTTCTGCAAAAATCAACTTTTTTAAATTAATTAATTAACATTTTTGTGACTTTTATTCGTTTTCTTTTCAACATTATATTATATATTGTCCTGAAACAAATGTCATATGTGTGATATTACCTTTTATAAATGAACCTTGATTGCTTGACTGATTATAACATGATCATTAATATAATAATATTTATTCTAATCATATTTATTTATTGATATTTATTGTTTTTTAATGCAAAATAAATTCACTTTTCAAACAATGGCTTCTCCTCGTCATGTGGTGTTGCTTCTGCCTCACAAAGCCTGCTCTCAGGAAAGCTATGAAGTTACCTTTTGCTCTGAGCCAATGACATTTCCAAAAAGCATTCAGAGAGAGCAGGCATGCAGGAGGAAGCTGTGCTTTCCTGAAACTCTCCTGCAGATCCTCGCTCTCTGCAGAGCTTCCTCGTCAGCGTGATGGTGCAACACTCCGGGAGAGACTCCATGCAAAACAGGAAGGTGTCACGTTCAAAAGAGGAAGAGGAAGCAGCCGTGAGCGAGGAGGAAGGTACAGGGTTGCTCAACGAGGAAGTTGGTGACTCAATAATATCCAGCGTTCATTCATGCTGTCTGCGGGGGAAAACTCCCAGAGTGCACTGCTCACTTCTGCAGCTGTCAGCATGAACGCAGAGTTTCTGACTTTACAAGAAGAGGATGATGATGATGATGATGATGATACATAATTATAATAAAGATTTATTTATGCAGCACTTTTCAAACAGCGCATGCAGCTCAAAGCGCTTTACAAAATGACACATCACGAGTTCAAAATACACAACAAGGAATTCCCCTCAGATTATTTGTTAAGAACTTTAAAAGGTGCATGCAGCAACATGTAGCACTTGGAAGGAAGCTTCTGTGAAAGAGTGAACATGAAGTGAGACAGAATGCGTGAATTCACAGGAGAGATTGATTTGTACAGTTTGGTGAGGCGCAACAAAAGATAATACAGTAAATAAAACAAGAGGTGAGAGTGGATCTAACGCCTGTTAGGTCATGCATCTGTTTTTGATCAAACACACTAAGATGAGATGAGACAAGTTAGGACACGTTCAAATATGTTAAGATCAGAGGTGTAAAGTAACTAGGTACATTTACTCAAGTACAAGATCTGTGTACTTCTACTTTTACTCAAGTACAAGATCTGTGTACTTCTACTTTTACTCAAGTACAAGATCTGTGTACTTCTACTTTTACTCAAGTACAAGATCTGTGTACTTCTACTTTTACTCAAGTACAAGATCTGAGTACTTCTACTTTTACTCAAGCACAAGATCTGAGTACTTCTACTTTTACTCAAGTACAAGATCTGAGTACTTCTACTTTTACTCAAGTACAAGTAGAAGTACTTCTACTTTTACTCAAGAACAAGATCTGAGTACTTCTACTTTTACTCAAGTACAAGTAGAAGTACTTCTACTTTTACTCAAGTACAAGATCTGAGTACTTCTACTTTTACTCAAGTACAAGTAGAAGTACTTCTACTTTTACTCAAGTACAAGATCTGTGTACTTCTACTTTTACTCAAGTACAAGATCTGAGTACTTCTACTTTTACTCAAGTACAAGATCTGAGTACTTCTACTTTTACTCAAGTACAAGTAGAAGTACTTCTACTTTTACTCAAGAACAAGATCTGAGTACTTCTACTTTTACCCAAGTACAAGTAGAAGTACTTCTACTTTTACTCAAGTACAAGATCTGAGTACTTCTACTTTTACTCAAGTACAAGTAGAAGTACTTCTACTTTTACTCAAGTACAAGATCTGAGTACTTCTACTTTTACCCAAGTACAAGTAGAAGTACTTCTACTTTTACTCAAGTACAAGATCTGAGTACTTTTACTTTTACTCAAGTACAAGTAGAAGTACTTCTACTTTTACTCAAGTACAAGATCTGAGTACTTCTACTTTTACTCAAGTACAAGATCTGAGTACTTCTACTTTTACTCAAGTACAAGATCTGTGTACCTCTACTTTTACTCAAGTACAAGATCTGTGTACTTCTACTTTTACTCAAGTACAATATCTGAGTACTTCTACTTACTCAAGTACAATATATGTGTAGTCCTACTTCTACTTTTACTAAGTACAAGATCTGTGTACCTCTACTTTTACTCAAGTACAAGATCTGTGTACTTCTACTTTTACTCAAGTACAATATCTGAGTACTTCTACTTACTCAAGTACAATATATGTGTAGGCCTACTTCTACTTTTACTAAGTACAAGATCTGTGTACTTCTACTTTTACTCAAGGACAAGATCTGAGTACTTCTCCCACCTCTGAGTATTATTTTATATTTTGAAGGAGGGAATAAACCTGTGAGAATGAAAACAGATATTACAGGTCATCAGTTTTTCAATAAACAATACACATGAATATGAGCTGACTCAGGATCAGATTGTGATCCGGACTTCCTCAGGACGTCCCGCGTGTGAACCTGTGGTGTCACTTCCTTGTTGTGATTTTTATCTGCACACGGATCATCGTACAGGAAACACTGGCCCTTTCTCATTTCTCTAACTCCCCTCCTCGACTCCCCTCCTCGACTCCTATCCTCGATACTTAGTCCCGCCCACAGGAGATGTGAGCCGAGGAGGGGAACCGAGGAGAGAGGAGGGGAAGCAGCAGGCGGTTAGAGAAATGAGAACTCCTCTCCTCTGAGCGGTCATTTTAAAGAGACGTCCATTAATGATGACAGGAGGCACAGCAGCCCTCTGTCTGATGGACAGATGTGTTCATGACCACTTTGATTCATTCACAGTGCGGAATAATGAGACAATAACAGGCTACAGATGCGGGGACACACACACATATATATATATATATATATGTATATATTTATATACATATATATACAATTTCAGAATCAAACAGAGCACTCTCATATTAACGTAACACTATCAGAGACTGGATATATCCCCCCCCCCCCCCCCCCCCCTCTCTGTGGTCGCTACAATGAGGAAAATAAATGACGGACCAAAAGTTTTATTTACAAGTATTAAAAGTAAGCAGAGGACACCAAACCAACTGAGACCTGTCTGTCCGCTGCATCTACGCACACACTGTACCAAACACACACACGCACCTACAGCTAACAGCCTAACAGCCGTTGTGTATTTTATTATGTGAAGCACTAAATGGTTTTAGAAAAATATGGACTCTTTGTTTGTAGATATCTACTAAACTACAGCAAATACAGAGAGTAGGCCTGTTATACTGAGTGATATATATTATACACACTGCTCTGATTTCTGCACGGACATCACAGCTGTTCTCTCAGGAAACATCGCGTCGCGATGAGAGCAGTTAATAAAATAATATCCAGGGGATGCATGCAGAGCTGTCATTGGCTGAGATAAGTCCGGCCGTGCGTCACGACTCTTTGAAACATCTCTGTTGCCGGAAATGCATCCACGAAGGAGCCGTGGAGGACCGTGGAGGACCCATCAGTGTATCCTCGGTTAGAGCTCCTCCAGAGAGCCTCCTCGATGCTCGATGCTCGGTCCTCGAAGTGCATTTAGAGAAATGAGATGTCCTTCAACATGGCGCGCTGAAATTCATTTCCGGGTCACTACCGGAGGACCGAGGAGTCGAGGAGTCGAGGAGGGGGATTTGCTGAAATGAGAACGGGCCACTGTCTGTTTGTTTTGGTTTGCATTCCTCCATTAGTCATCCTCCGTCACACACACCATGGCCTTTTCTCATTTCTCTAACTCCCCTCCTCGACTCCTATCCTCGAGACTTAGTCCCGCACACAGGAGATGTGAGCCGAGGAGCCGAGGAGGGGAGCCGAGGAGCCGAGGAGTGGAAGCAGCAGGCGCTTAGAGAAATGAGAACTCCTCTCCTCTGAGCGGTCATTTTAAAGAGACGTCCATTAATGATGACAGGAGGCACAGCAGCCCTCTGTCTGATGGACAGATGTGTTCATGACCACTTATTTACTTTGATTCATTCACAGTGCGGTGTAATGAGACAGGCTACAGATGCGGACACACACACACACACACACACACATATATGTATATATTTTATATAAATATGTACAATTTCAGAATCAAACAGAGCACTCTCATAATAACGTAACACTATCAGAGACTGGATATATCCCCCCCCCCCCTCTCTGGTCGCTACAATGAGGAAAATAAATTACCGGCCAAAAGTTTTATTTACAAGTATTAAAAGTAAGCAGAGGACACCAAACCAACTGAGACCTGTCTGTCCGCTGCATCTACGCACACACTGTACCACACACACGCACACACACACACACACACACACACACACACACACACACACACACACACACACACACACACACACAATCAGGCTACAGCCGTTGTGTATTTTATTGTGAAGCACTGAATGGTTTTAGAAAAATATGGACTCTTTGTTTGTAGATATCTACTAAACTACAGCAAATAAAGAGAGTAGGCCTGTTATACTGAGTAATATATATTATACACACTGCTCTGCTTTCTGCACGGACCTCACAGCTGTTCTCTCTGGAAACATCGCGTCGCGATGAAAGCAGAATAATATCCAGGGGATGCATGCAGAGCTGTCATTGGCTGAGATAAGTCCGGCCGTGCGTCACGACTCTTTGAAACATCTCTGTTCCCGGAAATGCATCCACGAAGGAGCCGTGGAGGACCGTGGAGGACCCATCAGTGTCTCCTCGGTTATAGCTCCTCCAGAGAGCCTCCTCGATGCTCGGTCCTCGAAGTGCATTTAGAGAAATGAGATGTCCTTCAACATGGCGCGCTGAAATTCATTTCCGGGTCACTACCGGAGGACCGAGGAGTCGAGGAGGGGGATTTGATGAAATGAGAAAGGGTCCATGTTATGCAGCTCATGTCCTAAATGTAGGTGGATGTCTTTAACCCTTTCAAAACACAAGATATTTAATGAATACTTTGAATATTAAAGACTAAAGAAATAGATTTTTAAAGATAATGAAAGAATGGGGGTCATTTTGTGCCTGAGAAGGGTCGTGATACAAACATGATTTCTATTCTAAAAAGTAATAAAGGAGAAATAAAAACATGTGTGATGATCAAAAATAAGTTCATTGAGGGATACCGTGAATTGTGTACAATTAACCTCTTAAAGTTATTTAGTGCAAAGATAATTACAATTAAAACTCATTTTAGAATAGAATGGGAGGGATGCAACCCTCTTTAATGGTCTCACATGCAGAGCACACAGTGACATGTGTTCTCTGCTTCTAATCCATCCTAGCACCAGGAGTCTAGCACCAGGAGTCTAGCACCAGAGTCTAGCACCAGGAGTCTAGCACCAGGAGTCTAGTACCAGAGTCTAGTACCAGGAGTCCAGTACCAGGAGTCCAGAACCAGGAGTCTAGTACCAGGAGTCTAGTACCAGGAGACTAGCACCAGGAGGCTAGTACCAGGAGACTAGCACCAGGAGTCTAGGACCAGGAGTCTAGTACCAGGAGTCTAGGGCCAGGAGTCTAGCACCAGGAGTCTAGTACCAGGAGTCTAGCACCAGGAGTCTAGTAGGAGTCTAGCACCAGGAGTCTAGTACCAGGAAATCTAGTACCAGGGGTCTAGCACCAGGAGTCTAGTACCAGGAGTCTAGCACCAGGAGTCTAGTAGGAGTCTAGTAGGAGTCTAGTACCAGGAGTCTAGAACCAGGAGTCTAGTACCAGGAGTCTAGGACCAGGAGTCTAGCACCAGGAGTCTAGTACCAGGATTCTAGCACCAGGAGGCTAGTAGGAGTCTAGTACCAGGATTCTAGCACCAGGGTCTAGCACCAGGAGTCTAGTACCAGGAGTCTAGGACCAGGAGTCTAGCACCAGGAGTCTAGTACCAGGATTCTAGCACCAGGAGGCTAGTAGGAGTCTAGTACCAGGATTCTAGCACCAGGGTCTAGCACCAGGAGTCTAGTACCAGGAGTCTAGCACCAGGAGTCTAGTAGGAGTCTAGTAGGAGTCTAGTACCAGGAGTCTAGCACCAGGGTCTAGAACCAGGAGTCTAGTACCAGGAGTCTAGGACCAGGAGTCTAGCACCAGGAGTCTAGTACCAGGATTCTAGCACCAGGAGGCTAGTAGGAGTCTAGTACCAGGATTCTAGCACCAGGGTCTAGCACCAGGAGTCTAGTACCAGGAGTCTAGCACCAGGAGTCTAGTAGGAGTCTAGTAGGAGTCTAGTACCAGGAGTCTAGCACCAGGGATCTAGCACCAGGAGTCTAGGACCAGGAGTCTAGGACCAAGAGTCTAGGGCCAGGAGTCTAGCACCAGGAGTCTAGTACCAGGAGTCTAGCAACAGGAGTCTAGTACGAGGAGTCTAGTAGAAGTCTAGTACCAGGAGTCTAGTACCAGGAGTCTAGTAGGAGTCTAGCACCAGGGGTCAAGCACCAGGAGTCTAGTAAAAGGAGTCTAATACCAGGAGTCTAGCACCAGGAGTCTAGTAAAAGGAGTCTAATACCAGGAGTCTAGCACCAGGAGTCTAGTAGGAGTCTAGTACCAGGAGTCTAGCACCAGGGGACTAGCACCAGGAGTCTAGCACCAGGAGTCTAGCACCAGGAGTCTAGTACCAGGAGTCTAGTACCAGGAGTCTAGAACCAGGAGTCTAGTTCTAGGAGTAGTGGGCAGCTATTGTACAGCGGCCGGGGAGCAATGGGAGTGAGGGGGGAAGGGGGATGTCCGGTGCCTTGCTCAAGGGCACCACGGCAGGGCAGGAGGTGAACTGGGACCTCTCCAAGTAGCAGTCCACGCTCCATATTTAGGTCTGGTCGGGGACTTGAACCGGCGACCCTACGGCACACAGTCCAAGCCCCCACTGACTGAGCCACTGCCGGACTGGTCACTTCATCCCATGTTGTGCAACAAAGGGTTAATCTTCCGTTTTCATTCTGTTCTCTTGATGATAAAGCAGTAACATAAGTTAAAAAACACAAAGTCAACCAAAAAAAAAAATACCGTTTCCAACCATCCCGTATACAAAATACAAGAGGATAATCATCAAAATACACTGAGTATTCCAAGTAAAAGTACTATCTGAGCAGGATTCAATATTTAATATTCCTGGGTTATTTTGTACTGATGTATTAACTTGTGAAAGGACTTTAAATATTTTAAAATGATGGATAAAGCTCCTGTAGCATCTCAGATTCAGAGTTAGGGTTATATCCTCTATGTTTTATTGGTGCTTACAAAAACACAGGGAGATAAATCAAGATATGAAATAACAGCAAATATAGAAATAATGAAACAAATATTGTAGGAACATTTATTATAAAATTATGTGTACAAAAAATATGAATAAACAAAAGAGGAAATTGTTGTTCAAATAAATACTAAAGGGTTTTAAAATCTTATTTTATGAACACATATAGAATAATTATAAAATATATTGTAAAATGAATATGAAATAATAATTCTACATTTGCTATTTTTATCCAAAACCTATAATAAGAAGGTATATTTAATTTATATATTTGTAATCTATTTAATATTTAATGTAATGGCATTACATACAGACTATATCTGGACACAGATCTCTTCTCCAACACCAGGCCAGTTTATCAATCCAATAATACACAATTCTCCCTCCTGTTATTATGTTGTAAACAGTATGGACAGTCACGAGTGGATACGGTATTTTTTTGCACCAGTTTGTGTGCTTTTAAAGGTTTTTGGACAATAATGGAGCTCAGTGGCTCAGAGGGAAGTGAAGTCAGACTTTGACAGAACTTGGTATTAAGAATAATGAATACAAAAACTACAGAATGCCACCACACATGTACTTTAAGTACTTTCCACCTCTGGTGTCAAACCACTTCTGTACCAACCAATCACACAAAAAACACACTCAGTCTGCCTTTACTGAACTCAAGTGCACTTTTAATGAACTCATATTACTTCAGAGGAGGACAAATATTGTGCTTTTTACTCAGATATATTAATTGGCTGCCATGGCTTAGTTACTTTGCATATGCATATTTAAAATCCTATGAGTAAATTAAAAAATACAAAATTAAACCAACCAAAAGATCAAACAAATAGATATAATTAGCTGATTACAGCCAGCTACAGCATTAACATGACATCTAACTGAATCAATAATAATAATATATATACTACAATAAATTAGCTAATTTGGCGTGGTGCATTGTGAGCAGTGGTGGAAAGTAACTAAGTACATGTACTCATTTAAGTACACATTTTAGGTACTTTTACTATACCAGAGTATGTTTAATGTATACTACTTTACACTCCTATTTTACTACATTTCGGAAGCAATTATTTTACTTTTTACTAAATGTATTTACTATTACTCTGTAAATTCAGATTTTGACACACAATAGTGTAGGAAACACTTTTTAGTGTAGGTGAGTCAAACCATCCAACCAACCACGAGTGTGTTAACAGAACATTTATTTGTAGCAATTAAAATATTTGTGAAGAAAGAAGTTAAGTTATTCTTTGAGTTTTTCCTGCAATGAGTACTTTTAAGATAAGATAGGATAATGCAATCTTAATGAGTACTTTTACTACTAATACTTTAAGTACATTTTCCCAATCGTACTTAAATACGTATACTTAAGTACCATTATCAATGCAGTACTTTTACTTGAAATTGAGTATTTTTACATCGTGGTATTAGTACTTTTACTCAAGAATCTGAATACTAATAATAGTAATAAGGAAGTAAAGTATATATTTTGTATTCTGTTATTAGTGTTGTTAATAAATAAAGGTTACAGTAATTAACAGTCATGTCATATTAAAAGTGTTTTTATATTTTCTGGGGTACGAGTGACTTTCTTGGGTGTCAGTGAGACCGACCCCTCCCCTGCTCCCCTGCCGCTGATGGTGAGGGTTTTCCGGCTGCAGGTCTGACAGATGCCCGCTGATTCTGCTGCGGAGGGACCAGGGGGGCGGGGTTAAAGAGAAACAAGGAGTTTCCTGGTGAGCTACGACAACACAGGAAGGTAAAGTTGGCTCCGGTGAAATGTAAAGTGTTTAACCCATAAAAGCCGCTCCGGAGGGGCTAGTTTATATCGATTCAATAGAATATTTTAACCCGCAGCAGTGACTCAAATCGGGGGAAACTTTAAGCTAAAAGTATGTCAACCTGAAGGTAGCAGAGAAACTGTTAGCTTAGCATGCTAACGTTATGGTCTCTAAAAGCTAATTATAAAGCAGAAAGTTAAATATGTTGGACTTTATTTGCACTCTTATTGTTTAGTTCTCGTGTTTTACTGAAGAATTAAACATTGTTTATGCTTTATTTGAGTTGTTATCGCCTGTTTGTGTGTTGCAGCTACATGTAGCGCAGGGATGTGTAGGGCGCTTGTTTTAGTGAAAAGGGACAACTCAGGCGGGCGGTGTTGATTTATGTATTGAGTAATCATTATAAACACTCACAAGTTCCCAAACCCTAGAGAAATAGGGATAAAGAAGTGCAAAATTATAATAAAATGACTCATAATCACTAAAAAAGTAAAAGTAGTAACATATAAATTAACTTTAGTTTGATTATCTTAACTATTTTTTTATTAAAATAGTTATTTTAAGACATTTTAGAGCCTTATTACTAGTTTTATTTCTTTGATAATTAAATATATTCGACTGTTTTTAGGACCGTGGCCTGCCTTGGATCAAGCAGACGTTTTACAGAAGTATAAGGAAATCAATTAATGTATAATAAGCAGCTTCTCTGATTAATTCAACATTTCGCTTTTAAATACGTGCATCAAAACCGCTTCTAAACACTGAAAAAGGGGACGTTAAATCGTTTTATTTAGACTTAGCTTTGAAGAAGTGCAGTCAAATGACTTCTAAACACGGCAAAGGGGAATTACACCCATATAGGCCGCAAGGTGAACCTCGAAAAGTCCTTTAGAAAAGAAATCCCGCTCCACAGAAGTGGAACTACATAATCTTTAGTTCATAAAAAAGAACGAGTCATGCTTATCCACCAAAAAAAAGTTCGTCGCTAAAATTCCTGTCAATTCTTCTAGGCACGTAATTATTGGCTGAACTAGTCCCTTCAAAGCGTAATAATATCTTGGTCAAAAGTAGTGCCACGGTCCGTCACGTGATCGTGCTACACCAATTGGGTAGCTGCATATTGTCAACAGAAGTGAAAGATGGCCGCCTACATGGTTACGCTAAAGCAGACCAAATGGATTCTAAACAGTGCTGTATGCTTGTTTTATGTCATGTGTTGTCATATGTCTTAATACATCACTAAGTCCGAGGTATTTGCGTTATATACGCGGTATTTGTGAGAGGTTTTACTATCTGGGAACAGAGTTGACCATCGAATCAACATTGGCTAGCAGCGTTTATCAGCCAACTCCAGCTACAACAACATTCCTGGACTACCATGTTCGCATCGCTAGGTTCATTGGCTGAGCTCGTGGATTATTCCATTAGACTGAGGACTTTTTGTCTGTCTGTTGTTATTGTTACCCTGTACACGTTAAATGCACTCTTAAAATAAACATGACTTGATTTCATACATAGCTGCGTCCAAGAAGAAGGTTAACTTGTTACGTTAAGTAATTTAGATCAATAAAATGCAGTACTTATACCAATGTCCATTGATTCATTTATTTACTCATTCATCCCTCCACAAATGAAAACAACACTGATGAACCATAAAAACGAGATTTATTACAAATATAAAAGGTATGACATAGAAAACAGTACAAAACAGAATAAGGACACTCCTATTCCTCACTGTCAGTGTCAGGGCAGTCATCGTTCTCTTCCTCTGTTTCTTTTTTATTTGCACAATTTGAGCAACGACATAAGTCTGTGCAACAGAGTCCTGCAGAGAAGCATGAACATCTGCCTTTCTCACAGGCAGACTCTTTGCAGCTGCAGTGTATCACATTCAACACACTGTCAGGGGCAGGATTTCTTGTCATCCAGGTGACGTGTAAGTTCCCATCCTCTATTTCCCAACCATATCCAGCAGGTGATGGAGCATTTATTTCTCTTTTGAGACAGGACCTCATTATTGCTGCCTGGTAATTTGCCCTTTTGCAGTGCTGATGGAGGGCATCAGGAGTAGGGGGAATGCTTCATTCTGGCAAGGCCGATGATGCCATACAGAAAGCCTTGTACCTAGCATCATTTACATTTTCGGCTGCTGGCTGATCATATAGGTGACATACATACCGGCAAAGAAGTGCAAATGTTGATTGCTCCAAGTTAAAGTTACTACCTAAACTTCTAAAAGCCTTAAGGTAGTCATCTTTCTCACATGCAACAGCAAATGACTTTCTTTTACCTCTCACAAATACCGCGTATATAACGCCAATACCTCGGACTTAGTGATGTATTAAGACATATGACAAAACATGACATAAAACAAGCATACAGCACTGTTTAGAATCCATTTGGTCTGCTTTAGCGTAACCATGTAGGCGGCCATCTTTCACTTCTGTTGACAATATGCAGCTACCCAATTGGTGTAGCACGATCACGTGACGAACCGTGGCACTACTTTTGACCAAGATATTATTACGCTTTGAAGGGACTAGTTCAGCCAATAATTACGTGCCTAGAAGAATTGACAGGAATTTTAGCGACAAACTTTTTTTTGGTGGATAAGCATGACTCGTTCTTTTTTATGAACTAAAGATTGTGTAGTTCCACTTCTGTGGAGCGGGATGAAACGATAACAGGGTTCACCTTATGGCCTAATATGTTAGATACATTTTTTTAAAGAAAAGCTTTAAAATGAACCCAAAACACTGAAAAAAGCTAAATCACAAACAGGAAATGTGACTGCAGTTGCTCGACCATATCTGTATTTATGCAGTGAGTTCTTCTATGATGAAATTAAATAAGTAATGTTCATTGTAATGTCTTTACATGTGACTCTCGCCCTAACACACCCCACATAAGCTACAGTGTATAACTAAATGTGTGTGTGTTTCAGATGAACGTGGGCGTGGCTCACAGCGAGGTGAACCCCAACACTCGGGTGATGAACAGCCGGGGCATCTGGCTCACCTACCTGCTGCTGACCGTGGTTCTGCACATCGTCCTGCTCAGCATCCCCTTCTTCACCGTGCCGCTGGTGTGGACGCTCACCAACGTCATCCACAACCTGGTCAGAAACATCCTTATACATAATTTAATACACACACAGAAATATAACACCACAATACATCGTTTAATACACATTAGAAACATATAGACCCTACCTTTTAGGGAGGGGCAAACTGATATTAGCCAAAAATAACATTGAGAAGTTTGATTTTACTTTAGTTATTACCCGTTATTGTGTTTCCGGTGCAGGTGATGTACCTGTTCATGCACACGGTGAAAGGAACTCCCTTTGAGACTCCAGATCAGGGAAAAGCTCGACTCCTCACTCACTGGGAGCAGATGGACTACGGAGTTCAGTTCACTTCCTCTCGCAAGTTCCTCACCATCTCACCTATCGTTCTGTGAGTATATCAGTATGTAGTGTCTCTACTTTAAAGAGTCCTCTCCTGCTGATGTTCAGGTGTATATCAGTATGTAGTGTCTCTACTTTAAAGAGTCCTCTCCTGCTGATGTTCAGGTGTATATCAGTATGTAGTGTCTCTACTTTAAAGAGTCCTCTCCTGCTGATGTTCAGGTGTATATCAGTATGTAGTGTCTCTACTTTAAAGAGTCCTCTCCTGCTGATGTTCAGGTGTATATCAGTATGTAGTGTCTCTACTTTAAAGAGTCCTCTCCTGCTGATGTTCAGGTGTATGTCAGTAGGTAGTGTCTCTACTTTAAAGAGTCCTCTCCTGCTGATGTTCAGGTGTATATCAGTATGTAGTGTCTCTACTTTAAAGAGTCCTCTCCTGCTGATGTTCAGGTGTATATCAGTATGTAGTGTCTCTACTTTAAAGAGTCCTCTCCTGCTGATGTTCAGGTGTATATCAGTATGTAGTGTCTCTACTTTAAAGAGTCCTCTCCTGCTGATGTTCAGGTGTATATCAGTATGTAGTGTCTCTACTTTAAAGAGTCCTCTCCTGCTGGTGTTCAGGTGTATATCAGTATGTAGTGTCTCTACTTTAAAGAGTCCTCTCCTGCTGATGTTCAGGTGTATATCAGTATGTAGTGTCTCTACTTTAAAGAGTCCTCTCCTGCTGATGTTCAGGTGTATATCAGTATGTAGTGTCTCTACTTTAAAGAGTCCTCTCCTGCTGATGTTCAGGTGTATATCAGTATGTAGTGTCTCTACTTTAAAGAGTCCTCTCTTGCTGATGTTCAGGTGTATATCAGTATGTAGTGTCTCTACTTTAAAGAGTCCTCTCCTGCTGATGTTCAGGTGTATATCAGTATGTAGTGTCTCTACTTTAAAGAGTCCTCTCCTGCTGATGTTCAGGTGTATATCAGTATGTAGTGTCTCTACTTTAAAGAGTCCTCTCCTGCTGATGTTCAGGTGTATATCAGTAGGTAGTGTCTCTACTTTAAAGAGTCCTCTCCTGTTGATGTTCAGGTGTATATCAGTATGTAGTGTCTCTACTTTAAAGAGTCCTCTCCTGCTGATGTTCAGGTGTATATCAGTATGTAGTGTCTCCACTTTAAAGAGTCCTCTCTCTCTCTGCAGGTATATCCTCGCCAGCTTCTACACGAAATACGACTCAACGCATTTCCTGATCAACACGAGTTCTCTTCTCACCGTGTTGCTTCCCAAACTGCCTCAATTCCACGGCGTTCGGATATTTGGGATCAACAAATACTGACGGGAGTTTTAGCACCAACGCCCCGGGGACTGTTTTTTCTGTTTCTGCTGAACTTTTTTATAATGTCTGGAGGGTGGAGGAGGGTTTCCTGTACAGACTGTGTGGAGTATGATGAAAACAAGAGTAAATGCACTGCTGCTGTTCTATGAAAGTAAGTCTTCTCTTTACTGACATTCCTGATGTTTGTCCGCAATCTGGCTGCAAAGAAAAAAGCTAATTAGAGATTGAATTTAGATTTACTTCCTGTTACAAACGGCACTGGCTGCACGTCTGTAAAGTTAAACGTTCCTAAATGTGAAGGAGGTCTTCTTCACCTTCAGATTAGTTTTTATTTTAACGCTTTCTTCTTGATTTACTATGAAGGATTTACACGCAGCGTGCATTCACACGACTAACACTGCAGTCCGGCTTTCACACACACTCCCATGTCAGTTACTGTTCTCTGTTGAAGATGTATGTTTTTTCTTGCTTATAAAATGACGAGTGAAAAAAAGCGCTGAGACTTTTATTATTAATAATTCATCGTAAGGTCTGTATCATGTCAGAGAGAAGAGACTAGGACGGCACCTGAACATCAGCAGGAGAGGACTCTTTAAAGTAGAGACACTACATACTGATATACACCTGAACATCAGCAGGAGAGGACTCTTTAAAGTAGAGACACTACATACTGATATACACCTGAACATCAGCAGGAGAGGACTCTTTAAAGTAGAGACACTACATACTGATATACACCTGAACATCAGCAGGAGAGGACTCTTTAAAGTAGAGACACTACATACTGATATACACCTGAACATCAGCAGGAGAGGACTCTTTAAAGTAGAGACACTACATACTGATATACACCTGAACATCAGCAGGAGAGGACTCTTTAAAGTAGAGACACTACACACTGATATACACCTGAACATCAGCAGGAGAGGACTCTTTAAAGTAGAGACACTACATACTGATATACACCTGAACATCAGCAGGAGAGGATTCTTTAAAGTAGAGACACTACATACTGATATACACCTGAACATCAGCAGGAGAGGACTCTTTAAAGTAGAGACACTACATACTGATATACACCTGAACATCAGCAGGAGAGGACTCTTTAAAGTAGAGACACTACATACTGATATACACCTGAACATCAGCAGGAGAGGACTCTTTAAAGTAGAGACACTACATACTGATATACACCTGAACATCAGCAGGAGAGGACTCTTTAAAGTAGAGACACTACATACTGATATACACCTGAACATCAGCAGGAGAGGACTCTTTAAAGTAGAGACACTACGTAGATGTTCTTTTCTTCTGTCTATGCTTCAGTCAGAGCTACTCTGCACATTGTCAACAAGGTAAACTACAGATTTTCCTGAAATGTCTCTAAGAACCGTTTGATTGACAGCTGGTGGGCTGAGGGGAACTCCGGACACTTTACATGAGGAGGAGTGTGAGTGTTGTGCCTGGTATCAGAGGGATTCCCCCCTCACGGTGTTTGCATGGCGGCGAGGTTTCCCTGCTGCCTCTCAGCGTTAAGGAAGTAGGTGCAGAGCGAATCCTGGGAAACACATGCAAATCCAGTCGGTATCAGCTGATTCATGCTGTGATCCTGGTTAATCATCTGCAACATCCATTGGGGTGTTCCCTCGCTGCGATGCTGAGAGGAGACGCTCAATAACCCTCGACCGCCACTAAAAAATATGCGCTTTAAATAAAAAGTACCATAAAATAATATGGCACCTCTACTGAGTGACATTTGTTGACCCTAAAATGCCGGTTTGTTTACATAAAGCGACAAAAGTGAAATTATTTTCTGTGTATTAAATGCTTTTTGAATATGTGTTTTTAATGGTTAGCAACAACATCTATTTAGATGCATTTTTTTATTTGTATTTAATTTATAAAACTGTAAATATTTAATTGAACCATTTATTTGTATTTCTTATACAACAAATATGTTTACAAAAAAAGCTATCACTAAGAGGACAACATTATTATGAATAAACAATTAATAAATAGTATTTTAATAAATAAAAGTGTTGTGAAAAGTGTAAAAAATTGGCACCAATATTGACTTTGATGCATTGTTTTAAATTCATTTTAGATTTCTCACATTGTGTAATTCATCATTGATTAGCAAGAATACTTTTTTGAGTTTTGCGTTTTTATTTTTTGTGCAAAACACCAAGAAACTCTCAATCTGGTGGAAACAGCCAGAAACTAGGGGCACCGAACTCTCACCTTTCTACATGTGACTGGTGCTTGTGATGAATGTGGTTTTATTGCTTGATTTTAATCCCTTTTTATCTTCTTTTCTTACCTCTGTAAAGCCTCTTTGAGCTCCTGATGAAGCGCTTGATAAATGAAAGGTATTATTGTTATTAGTTATGGTTTCCCTGAGGTTCAAAGGGAACATGTGTGTCCTTAAGGCTCTGTCTGTGTGTATTTTGGATACACACTTTATCACAGAAACTAGCATTTAGCTTCCAACATGTAAAATAAAAAGGTCATAAATGTCCGTGGTGAAGCAGAGGGTTAAAGAGGCGGAAGGTCATCAGATAAGGCTCCGCGTGGGAGATCAACTCGCTCTACTTTCCTGGTACCAACACTGTGAGATAACACTCACCTGATATATTCACTTGATATAAACTCAGATAAGACTCACTCCACACGACGTGGATTCAAAACAGAGGTCACTTTGTTTTGATTGTAATTATGTGAGGTGAGAAAGGTCAGAACATTTTCTACTTCCTGAGATCTCTGAAGACAATACGATGACAGGGACTTCAAAAGGGAGATGTGGTTTCAGCTGGAAGTCTAGATCTAAAACAAAGATGTCATTTATAACGCTGACTTTCCAAATATGCAGATTGCTGAGTCAGCATTGATCACAGTTAGCGTCTGCTGCCCTCTGCTGTCTGGGAAGAGGAACGCAGTCTCATTCCTCCCTCTAGTCCCAGTAGTAGTTCCTCAAAACACCTCTGGCATCTCTCCTTTTTTAAATCACGTCTCTTCACACTGGCATATCCCCCCTGGTCACATGACACGTCCTCTGCTCTTATTCAAATCAAATCAAGTTGTATTTATATAGCACATTTATAAACGATTTTTGGTCAAGCCAAAAAGTACATATAATAAAAATAGCCTACAGTAGAGACACTTTACCGCTAATACAACAGCACAGATTGTTTAGAATATCAGTATGAGAAAAACGACACCCTCTGTCCTTAGACCCTCTGTCCTTAGACCCTCTGTCCTCAGACCCTCTGTCCTTAGACCCTCTGTCTAGACCCTCACATCGTACAAGGAAAAACTTCCAGAGAAAACCCACAGTTTAAGGGGGAAATGGGAGAAACCTCAGACAGAGCAACAGAGGAGGGATCCCTCTCCCAGGACGGACAGACGTGCAATAGATGCCGTGTGTAAATCCAAGAGATAATACATTTTACAGCATATAGACCGAATGTTAGGAAATGCATGTGTCTGTAATAAGAAGATGAATCCATGAGGATGTCAGCTACAATCCTGAGGAAGCCATCAGGGAAGCAGCATGACGAGACCCAAGGCAGGACCGCAGAGACAGGTTCAGCCACGACCCGAAGTCCACGACTTAATCCAGAACTCAGGATAGAGGATCCAGGACACAGGACTACAGCAAGAGGATCAGCCTCGACTCCGGATCCCGGCGTAGATATAGACACAAACATGAAAAAATGTGGCTGGGTTAATCGGAACAAGAGAATACACAGACACAGACAGACAGACGGAAGAACAAGCACTCCCTTAGGACAGGTTGAGGGCAAAGGGTAGCAAGTAAGAGAGTATGAAATATAGGTGGAGAGGCACACTCAGGGAACAAGGTCCCCACTGGAGCCTTAGTTGGAAATTGATGAGAGATAGGGAGGTACGCTGTGTCTACGAATCGTAACATTCCCCGGCCTGTCTAAGCCACTCTACAAACCGTTTCCCTCTAATAAAACCTCGAGAGGTTAGAGAGGGAAAAGGTCTTGGGTAAAAGTTATTCTTGATAAGAGAAGCCTAGAAGGCCAGAGAGAAAAAGTGAGTTTTAAGTGTTGATTTAAAAAAAAAAAAAACAGGGTCTGGGCCGACCTCACATGGATTGGTTATATTTACTTGTTGTTCTGCTGTTGTTTTGTTTGCGTATCTGCGACCTTGAGAGGCGCCTAATATAAATAAAGTGCATTATTATTATTATTATTAAAAGTCTACTAGAGTCCCATTTGAGGATTCACAGTATAGCTTACATTTCATTTTATTTATTAGTTTATTAGGCAGGAACATTGCACATTAATGATCACGTGACCCTCCGGTATCATTTGATTGGACGACCCTTATTAGTCATTCGGGACAAAAAATTTCCTCTGCAAAAGACTTTGATAAAAAACATTATATTAAAATATTTTTTTCACCACTTTTTTGGGTTCAATTTTTAAAGCAACTTCAGCCCTAATCAGAAATACCAAATATTTAATCATTTTCAGGATTTTAAGCCATTATGAATACATGAAATCGCTGTTGTTTTTCATGATAAAAACTGAGAAAATTAGTTATTTTCCATAGAACACATATCTGGGGACTGGCTTTTTTTGTTGTTGCAGTGGACATTTTTGTCCCGAATGGTCAATTAGGGTAGTCGATTGTTTTCACAATGAATTAAAGATCCATTTGAAAAATGTAAATTCCAAAATAGATCGAGAAAATAGCCGTGTTACAAAAAATCAGGCCATTTGCAGAAACACAGCCAGTTATCGCCAAATGAAACGTGAAAAATGACCCATTTGGACCAAAACGTCCAGAGTGATACCGGAGGGTTAAAACATGAAATGTGCCAAGTGTAAATATGCCGGATTTAGCTTTGAGCTGCTTTCCATCCGCAGTCCCTCACATAAAACATTAAGAAAATGAAAATTACAAGCATAGCAGTACAAATACATGGAATGCAAGAAAAGTGCAAGAATAAGAGCAGAATACCGACAACCTGCAGACTGAAGTTTGAGATGAAGATTTGAACAAAAGCATTGCGTTGCTGCTCGTAGCAGATCTATTAATACACCACTGAAACTAGATGGCTGAAGTCAGGGCCGGCCCTTGGCATAGGCAGTATAGGAGAATGCTAAGGGCGCATCAATCTATGGGGGGCGCCGAAAATAAAAAAATAAAAAGTTAGAAATTACATTACATTACATTGCATTTAGCTGACGCTTTTATCCAAAGCGACTTACAATAAGTGCGTTCGACCAACAAGATACAAACTTGAAGAAAACAGAATCATAAAGTACATCAGGTTTCATAGAGCCAAACATTTCAAGTGCTACTCAACTGGCTATAGATAAGCCAGTCCTTTATTAGTATATAAGTGCTTTGTTAGTAATTCTATCGCTCGAAGTGGAGTCGAAAGAGATGAGTTTTCAGTCTGCGCCGGAAGGTGTGTAAGCTTTCTGCTGTCCTGATGTCAATGGGGAGCTCATTCCACCATTTTGGAGCCAGGATAGCAAACCCACGTGTTTTTGCTGATGGGAACTTGGGTCCCCTTGGCAGCGAGGGTGCAGCGAGCCGTTTGGTTGATGCAGAGTGGAGTGCACGTGCTGGGGTGTACAGTTTAACCATGTCCTGGATGTAGGAAGGGCCAGATCCATTCACAGCATGGTACGCAAGTACCAGTGTCTTGAAGTGGATTCTAGCAGTTACCGGAAGCCAGTGAAGGGAGCGGAGGAGCGGCGTGGTGTGGGCACATTTAGGAAGGTTGAAGACCAGACGAGCCGCTGCATTCTGGATGAGCTGCAGAGGTCGGATGGCACATGCAGTTAGACCAGCCAGGAGGGAGTTGCAGTAGTCTAGACGTGAGGTGACGAGAGCCTGGACCAGAACCTGCGTTGCTTTCTGGGTCAGCTGGGGACGTATCCTCCTGATGTTGTAAAGCAGCGGTTTGTAGCAGCGATGTTTGCAGTGAAGGACAGGTTGTTATCTAGGATCACACCCAGATTCCTTGCAGTCTGAGTCGGGGAAACAACAGAGGTGACGATGTTGATTGTTAGGTCAAGAGTGGGACAATCTTTTCCCGGAAGGAAAAGCAGTTCAGTCTTGTCAAGGTTGAGCTTGAGGTGATGAGCAGACATCCACTGAGAGATGTCAGCTAGACAAGCAGAGATGCGTGCGATGACCTGGGTCTCTGAGCGGGGAAAGGACAGAATTAATTGGGTGTCGTCAGCGTAGCAGTGGTATGAAAAACCATGCGGGCTAATGACTGATCCGAGCGAGTTTGTGTACAAGGAGAAGAGGAGGGGACCAAAAACAGAGCCCTGAGGGACCCCTGTAGTTAATTGACAAGGGTCGGACTCGGACCCTCTCCAAGTTACCCTGTAGGTGCGGTCTTTGAGGTATGAGGTGATGAGGGAAAGTGCAGAGCCTGAAACTCCAAGTTCTTGGAGAGTGCGAAGGAGGATCTGATGGTTCACCGTGTCGAATGCAGCAGACAGGTCCAACAGGATGATGACAGAGGAGAGGGAGGCTGCTTTAGCAGTGTGGAGTTCCTCAGAGGCAGCAATGAGAGCAGTTTCTTTGGAGTGACCTGCCTTGAAACCAGACTGGTGCGGATCCAGAAGGTTGTTCTGATGGAGATTACAGGAGAGTTGTTTAAAGACAGCGCGTTCAAGTGTTTTAGACAGGAACGGGAGGAGAGAGACAGGCCTGTAGTTTATAACATCAGACGGGTTGAGAGTGGGTTTCTTTAGGAGAGGGTTTACTCTTGCCTCCTTGAGACTGTTTGGAAAGTGACCAGAAGTTAGAGAAGTGTTGATGAAATGGGTGAGAAACGGTAGAATATCAGGAGCGATAGTCTGAAGGAGGTTTGAAGGGATAGGGTCCAGAGGACAGGTGGTAGGGCGGGCAGAGGTAATGAGGGTAAGAACCTCACTTGGAGAGAGAGGGGAAAGGAGGTTAGTGTGTGGGTGAAAGGAGGGTCTGGTGACCCAGCGGTGAGTAAAGGTGAGTCAGAAAAAGAAGAGCGAATATCATCAACCTTTTTTTCAAAGTGGTTAACAAAGTCGCTTGACAGAAGGGAGGAGGGGGAAGGGGCTTTGGGGGGGGTCCAAGAGGGTGGAGGGGGAAGGGGCTTTGGGGGGGTCCAGGAGGGAGGAGTGGGAAGGGGCTTTGGGGGGGTCCAAGAGGGAGGAGGGGGAAGGGGCTTTGGGAGGGTCCAAGAGGGAGGAGGGGGAAGGGGCTTTGGGAGGGTCCAAGAGGGTGGAGAAGATAGAAAATAGTTTTCTGGGATTGGAATAGGAAGATTGGATCTTATCTTGAAAGAAAGTGCTTTTTGCCTGAGAGATGGAAGCAGAGAAAGAGGAGAGGAGAGCCTGATAGGTTAGGAGTTCTTCATGGTGTTTGGATTTCCACCGTTTCCGCTCTGCTGCCCGAAGGACGGTTCTATTAGCACGCAGTGCGTCATTTAGCCAGGGAGCAGGAGGGGACTGACGAGCCTGCCGAGATGTGAGAGGACAGAGAGAGTCCAGAGAGGATGAGAGAGTAGAGAGGAGAGTCTCTGCAGCAGAGTTTGGAGGCAGGAGTTGGAACGAGTCAGAGGAAGGGAGGGCTGAGATCACCGATGAGGCAAAGGTAGAGGGGGAGAGGGAACGAAGGTTACGGCGGACAGGTGCAGGATGAGAAGAGATTAGTTTGTTATGTTTGGAAAGTGGTAGAGAGAATGAAATAAAGAAGTGATCGGATGTGTGGAGTGGGTTTACAGAGAGGTTAGAAGCAGTGCAGTTCCTTGAGAATATGAGATCAAGGACATTGCCAGCTTTATGAGAAATTTAAAAAATATATTTTTTATTTTATTTCATAACAACACAATTTCACGATTTTGGATCAACAAAGTACATCTTATTATCTTACACTAACAGAACTACGCCTATATTGCGTACAGCGCCCATAAACTATGGCGCACCCCCCCCCCCAAAATCAAGTTGAACCGCCAGCTAAAATCTTGCCTAGGGCAGCAAATTGGTCAGGGCCGGCCCTGGCTGAAGTGAACACATGTGACCCCAGTTGATTTAAAGCGATATAAAAATAAACCAGATATATGTTTAACATTCACAGAATCAAGGGAACGTGGTTTCTCTGTGTTTGGCGGTGCAGAAAGTTGAAGGTGTTCTGGGCGGAGGTACGAGGTCAAATAAAGAAGATCATTCAAAGCAGACTTGATCCAAATATCTGTTGTTATATCCAGGAGAGCATGAACATGGAGAGTCCTCAGCTCGTTTTGTTTGTTTGTAGCCTTTATTTAACCAGGTGAAAGCCCCTTGAGATCAAAAGATCTCTTTTTCAAGGGTGACCTGCAGGACATTAGTTACACATGTAACAGAACAACAATAAGGATGACATACAACATAATGTACAGGGTACAGTTTACAAACTCTATTTACAGTGACAGGTACCATGAGTATCAAACAGCATGTCACCCAGCCGAGTTTTAAAATGATGCTCAGTTAGCTGCACAACTAAAAGCTTTCTTCCCTAAGACAGTCCTAGCACTTGGCACATTTAATAAAACAACATCATGAGATCTCAGGCAATACGTACTTTCAATTCGTCGAGAGATCAGAGAGCAGATATAAAAAGGTAGTTTACCCAACATGGCTTTGTAAATGAACATGTACCAATGACTGAGCCTCCGTACAGTTAGTGAAGGCAGACCTGCCCTGGCATACAGGGTACAGTGATGAGTAAGTGCTTTACAATTTGTCAAAAATCTCAGTGCGCTGTGATACGCAGCATCTAACTTGCTCAGGTAATTGGCAGGTGCATTCATATACAACAAATCACCATAGTCCAGCACAGGCTAAAAAGGTCACAGTGACTAGCCTTTTCCTGGCCTCAAGCGAGAAACAGGACTTGTTTCTGAAAAAGAAGCCTAGCCTAACCCTCAGCTTTTTAAGCAGATTAATGACCTGAAGTTTAAAAGTAAGACAATCATCAAGCCAGATACCTAGGTATTTATAACAGGTAACCACTTTGAGTACTTGTCCTTGCATAGTAACAATATCCAAAGCAGTGTCTGTAGTCTTTTTAGCTTTAGAAAAGAGCATTACCTTGGTTTTATCAACATTTAAAAGAAGCTTAAGCTCAGCGAGCTGAGTCTGTATAATGTTAAAAAACAGCCTGTAATTTAACACCAGCCTCCTGAATGGAGGGACCTGCACAGGACATCACGGTATCGTCCGCATAAAAATGTAAAGTAGCTTCATTCACATTTTCACCTAAACTGTTGATGTAGATGGAGAATAAAAGTGGACCTAAAACAGAACCTTGGGGAACACCATTAGCAATGTTTAACCACTCAGAAGACAGCCCATCAAAGTGAACACATTGGGACCTTTCAGAGAGGTAGTTCACAAACCACCCACTGCATGGCTGGACATGCCAATACTGAGTAGCCTCTGCTTTAAGATGTGATGATCGACGGTATCAAACGCTTTGGAAAGGTCAATAAATAGAGCTGCACAACTCTGCTTATTATCTAAAATACTCGCCACATCATTCACCACTTTCATTGTGGCAGTGATGGTGCTATGTTGCTTTCTGAAGCCTGACTGATGTTTAGACAGGATATCATTTTTACATAAAAACTCCTTTACCTGTTCACTCACTAGGCGTTCGAGCACCTTAGCCAGAACTGACAATTTAGAGATTGGCATATAGTTATTTAAAATAGTTGCTTCCCCTCCTTTTAGCAAAGGCAGGACATAAGCTGACTTCCATACTTTTGGAATTGCATTTGTGCTGAGAGAGAGGTTAAAAAGAGTAGTGAGAGGAAGAGCAATAAAATCTGCAGCTATCTTTCAAAAGGAAGGTTCTACGTTGTCCGGGCCAGCCGGTTTCTTAGGATCTAACTTAGATAATGCTTCATGAACAACATTGACAGTAAAAGGAGTAAAACTGAAAGGGTTTTCCAGACCACATTGTTCAGAGTCACATACTGTAGTGTTCACAGAAGCAGAGTTAGTCACAGAATCAAACAGAGATATAGTGCCAGATGCTGTGGTAAGGCACGGAGGTAGCTCATTACGGATCTCACCGGTGGATATCGATTTTATGGCTTTCCAACATTTCCTAGGATTATTTAGGTTTTTTGTGGTAACCAGAGTTGGGTGTAACGCGTTACTGTAATAATATTACTTTTGTCGGTAACGGAGTAGTGTAACGCGCTACTTTTATAATTCAGTAATCACACTACAGTTACTAACATTGCCCCGACACGCGTTACTTCGTTACTTACTAAAATCAGTCATAATCAAACCTCAACAAACACCTGCAAAGAACACATGCTAAGGTGAAGCTAACTCACAGCTATTTGTTGTTTGTTTATATCACGTAGTCTGTTCTTCTTCTTTGTCTTCCGGTTGTTGCCTCTTTTGAATGACGAATACACACTACCGCCGCCTGCTGGTAAGGAGAGTTATTGCCACTCACGCATGCGCAGTTCGTACGTGCTCGGCTGAAGTCTTTGCGGTGTCTGGTTCCAGTGCAACACATGGCCAACACGCAGGAGAACACGCCGACGCAACAGCGTGAGCAGAGAGACTGCACAAAATATACAGATAGCAGGAGACAGAGGACAGCCACGGTCAGATAGGAAAACATTCAGGATCTGGATCAGTCTTATCAATGGAAACTGAACTAAAGAGAACATTTGAAACTTTAGCAGTCTGCGTGATCTGCCTGCAGGCCGGCCCTGCGAGTAAAGTAACGAGTAAAGTAACGAGCAAAGTAACGAGTTACTTTATGTAAAGAGTAACGAAGTAGTGTAATATATTACTTTTTTTTAATGTAATATGTAATATATTACTTTTTTTTAGTAACGACCCCATCTCTGGTGGTAACTGACAAATAGTACTTCGACTTTGCACTTTTGACATGTGAAGTGAAGCTATTCCTTAGCTGCCTAAAACGCAGCCATTCTACCTCTGAGCCTGATTTCCTAGCCTTTGCCCAGGCCTTGTTTCTCTCATGAAGGAGACTAGATAATTCAGCAGAAAACCAAGGATTGTCTCGTCCCTTTACTCTAAATGTACGCAGGGGTGCATGTCTATCAATGATCTCCATAAAACCAAGATAAAAATAAGACCATGCAGTTTCTACATCAGCACACAGATCGATTTTTCCCCAATCAAACCCAAACAGATCATGAACAAAACCCTGCTCCACAAAATGTTTTATGTCTCTCTTAATAATAATAATGAGGTTTAACCTTTTGGACCTTAGTGTCCCTAATTGTGGCTACAACACAGTGATCACTCACATCATTCTCAAATACTCCCACAGATGAGTATTTATGGGGAACATTAGTTAAGATGAGATCAATTAGGGAGGATTTATTAGGGGACTTAATGTTAGGGCGAGTAGGACTGTCAACAATCTGAGTAACATTTAAAGAGATACAAAGGTTTTTAAAATCCTCTGACACTGCAGTTAACCAGTCCCAGTTAAAATCTCCAAGTAGCACTATTTCCTTGTAGTCTAGTTGCGATAAAAGATTTGCTAGCGAAGACAAGGAGTCTTTGACAGCTGAGGGGGGTCTGTAACAGCCCACTACCATGACCTGTTGCCCCTTTGCCACTTCTATATTTAAGGCGAAACATTCAAATTGCTTACTGATAGATTTGGAAACTAATGTGGATACACTGAACTTATTCTTAACATAAATGGCAACGCCACCACCTTTATTAGGCCGGTCGGAACGATACACATTAAAACCATTTAAGGCAATGTCAGAGGCCAAAATAGATTTGTTTAGCCATGTCTCTGATAAAACAATGACGTCAGCGTCAGTCGAGCCCAAATATGGACAAAATCTAGTTTACCTAACAGACTGCGCACATTCAAGTGGATGAAACCCAACCCAGACCTAGCTTTAAAATCAGCAGGAGTAGCGATCTGACTACTACTACTGGGCGGACCAGGGTTAGGTCGTACATTTCCTGACAGTAATAACAACAAAAAAAACCGGCATCTTTTCCTCTTAAACGACACACATACATGTCATCTACTTTAGAATCACCGGAAAAGTCTGCGAGAGTGTGATTAGAGCTTAAGAAGCAGTCCTGAAGAACCATCATCGCAGGCAAACAAAAAAGACAAACATATTTTGTCGAACTGATTGCCTGTGACAAGGTAACCGGTAATTGTTTGTGTAGCACTCCCGATCCTTTGCAGGGGATGCTCACCGCGGACGGCAGAACAGACATGTATCCAGTAGACTTCTCAGGATGACTAGAAATCTTCTCACCGTCCAAGACAGCCAAAAGGCACAGCAGAGCCACGATAGTGGCCATTTCCCCAGGCCAGCACAGCATCCACGATATTCCCTTCCCGTTATGAAGTGAAGCGGCGTCACTCACCGAGCCCGGGGCACTGGAGGTGGGAGGCCCGGAGATGCAGGGCTGAAGAAAGACAGCAGGCCTCTCCGGTGAATCCTTGAGATCCCAAAGCCAGATATATCCGGCGTGGAGGCGCTCCAGGTCTCACCGTGATATCTCCACAGCAGCCCGGCGTGGCTGCGCACCGGTCTCACCGCGAAGTCTCAGGGGTAGAAAACTCCACTGCAGAGCAGCCCGGGGCTCCTTTCCCACCGCGATGTCTCCAAGGTGGATAAACTCCTCCGCACAGCAGCTCAGCGTGGCGGCTCTCCGGTCTCTCCGCGATGTCTTCAGGGAAAAACCTCCTGAGCACAGAAGCACCGGAAAGGCGAAAGCAGGCCCCGGCCCGGTTTACATAAAGCCACAAAACTGATCATTAGGTTCTGTATCATTTTGTGTTTGTATTTATTTTCTAAAACAGATACAAAATATTGAATATATTTTATTTGTATTTCTTTAAAAAAACACATTTAAAAAGCTATATCTAAGAGGACAACATTATTATGAATAAACAATTAATAAGGCAATGCAAGTTTATTTATATAGCACCTTTCAACACAAGGCAATCCAAAGAGAAAAAATGAAATACATTAAGAAAATATGTAAAAATAAAGTATTTTATATCCGTACAAATTGGCACCAACATTGACTTTGATGCATTTTTTACATGTATTATTTATTCTTCACAGTGTGTAATTCATCAATGATTAGCAAGAACACTTGTTTTAGTTTTTGAGCATTTTTATTTGTTGTGAAAAACACCAAGAAACTCAAGTCTCAATCTGGTGGAAAACAGCCAGGAAACAGTTTGGGGAGGAAGAAGCTTTCTGTTCCAGCATGACGGAGCCCCACAACGCAGCTCCATCAAGGCCTGGGTGGATGAGTTTGGTGTGGAAGAACTTGACCTCAACCCACTGAACACCTTTGGGATGAACTAGAACGGAGAGCCAGCCTCTCGTCCAGCATCAGTGTCTGACCTCACTAATGCTCTTCTGGATGAAAGGGCTTCCCACAGACACACTCCAAGATCTGTAGAAAGCCTTCCCAGAAGAGTGGAAGCTGTTGTAGCTGCAAAGGGGGACCAAGTTCAAATGAAAGCCTAAGAGTTTGGAATGGGATGTCCTGAAAGCTCCTGCAGGTGTGATCAGAATCAGAATCCCTTTATTAGTCCCAGAGGAGAGATGTACATTGTTACAGCAGAAAGAGCCAGAGACAGCTTCATGTTCCCTAAAGCATGCAGACAACAAAGTATTAAAGATAAAACAAGAAA
The DNA here is from genome assembly GCA_028583405.1 of Pogonophryne albipinna. Taxonomy (NCBI): domain Eukaryota; kingdom Metazoa; phylum Chordata; class Actinopteri; order Perciformes; family Artedidraconidae; genus Pogonophryne; species Pogonophryne albipinna. The sequence goes on from CM053246.1 coordinate 45,005,703, forward strand.
TTATCATTAAAAAAAGTTATACATTTTACAAAATACACATCCTGTAACAGTTCTGAGGATTTAACAGCCAGGTATTGCAGAGTTTTAACGGCATATATATATATTGCACATAGTTGGTATTTAACAACAAGGGGTGTTATAGTCTGTGTTGTTGTGAGGGGGGTCTACTAGGGGTCGTGGTGGTTATATAGTCTGACCGCTGCAGGAAGGAAGGACCTGCGGTATCTCTCTAATGTGCAGGTGGTCCAATACTTTTGTCTATATTGTGTATAATTGAGTATCATCTGCATAACAATGAAAATGTCCCGAGTGATTCCTTATCGCCTAAAGGAAGCGTATATAATGTGAACACAATAGGTCCGAGCTCTGAGCCCTTATGCTTTGCTGCGGCAACACTGGCTGGATTCAATCAAACAGAACTCTAAACACATTTTCAGCTCTGCACACAATCTGCAATTCAACTCTACACTTTCTAAAACTCTGCACACGGTTCTCTGAGTAACACAGAGATCTGACATATTCACCTGGCAGCCATTTTCAAAACACTGCCATTAAACATGCTATGAGCCAATGAACAGAAACACATGCCAGCTGACCGTTACCGCCTGGCTGCTTTACTGCTGACTCAGCAATCAGGATATAAGTACAAACAACAATATCCTGTTTATGAAATACTCAAGAAAAGAAAAAAGATTGAAGTCGTTAATTCATGAGAAAAGCACTCGGATAGAAAGTCAGAAGCATTTGATTAAAAGAAATGTAAATAAAAAGTCCAAAGAAAGTATTCAGAGTAATTCTTATTACAGATTTATAATTGTTTTATATATTTCACAAATGATCTGCTTTGACTGCAGCTTGAGAAACTTCTGGATTCAGTCTGAAAGCATCCTTTTTTAACTTTAAACATGATCTTTAATAATGTTGTAGTTTAGTTTAACTCTGAGAGGTCGACTGGCTGGACTCCTCACTGGGACTCTGGTTCTGGACCAGCTTGCAGGGTCCAGGAGTTCTTGGAGAGAAGGAGTTCTTCCTGCCGCAGGACTCGGGGGTCGGAGTTCCTGAACATGGAGAAACAGCTTCAGTTATTATGCTCCAAATATCTGGAACAAAGTCTCAGAAAGAATGTGTCTGCAGCTCAGAGAGTCCTGCTGGGAACCCACACATGTTGAGGAGCCCAAAGTGTGATGATAGAAATGTACAGTACGGGTCCCCAGCACATAGAAGCTGCCGGATGCTAACCTGCATATGTTGGGAGAGCTTTAGAGACCAGGAGAGGAACTAAGTACATCTACTCAAGTACTGTACTTAAGTACAATGTTGAGGTACTTGTACTTTACCTGAGTATTCCCCTTTTAGGCTACTTTGTACTTCTACTCCTCTACAGTTCAGAGGTACATGGTGTACTTTTACTCCACTACATGTATTAATACCTTTAGTTACTTCACAGATCTGGATGAATGATGTGAAATCTAACCAAGTGTTGAATCAGACTTTAGTTCCACCTGGAGTAAATCCACCAGCTACCCTGCAGTCTACAAAGTCATTCAGACTAGCTGCACCTTCACCAGCTACCCTGCAGTCTACAAAGTCATTCAGACTAGCTGCACCTTCACCAGCTACCCTGCAGTCTACAAAGCCATTCAGACTAGCTGCACCTTCACCAGCTTTGAGAACACTTTCATGATCAATCATTATAAAACATATCATATATATTATTCTGAAATGGACCAATCTGCACAACGACTACTTTTACTGTCTTTCACTATATTTTGATGAGAATACTTTTCTACTTTCACTTGAGGAACATTTTGAATGCAGTACTTTTACTGTAACAGAGTATTCCTACACTCTGGTACTTCTACTTTTACTCAAGTACAAGATCTGAGTACTTCTACTTTTACTCAAGAACAAGGTCTGAGTACTTCTACTTTTACTCAAGAACAAGGTCTGAGTACTTCTACTTTTACTCAAGAACAAGGTCTGAGTACTTCTACTTTTACTCAAGTACAAGATCTGAGTACTTCTACTTTTACTCAAGAACAAGGTCTGAGTACTTCTACTTTTA